>BQNB010033493.1:0-21931 GCA_026074375.1 Tanacetum coccineum
CAAAAAGCTTAAAACCACAAACCTTAACCAATTGACTTGAAAGTGAACAAACAAGCTCAAATAAGCTTTTAGGAGCTTATTTGAGCTTAAAGAGGGCTTGAGTAAGTATTTTAGCTTATTAAGAAATTTGAGTAAATTGCATAAGTAAAAGTTGTATTTAAAGAACACAATTGATTTAAACTAAAAATTACTTTTATTAATAAAAAGAGAAGTACATTAAGCTGAATACAAGAGATAAGCAAGAATTAAGCTGGAAAATTAAGCTACACTACTCCTAATCTATCCTACTCTATTACTACACTAGATAAGATACATTGTGTGATATTCGTGGGTATTTATAGGCTGTAAGTGAAGCTTCTAGGTCTTTAGGAGCGTCCCCGTCTTCAATCCTTAGCCCTTGATCAATAACCAATTCCCATCAATCCATTTTGAGCCCTTGGATCCTCTCCACGTATCTGTAGCCAATAAGAGCCTGAAGGATTGCCAGCGTGGCTTAATTAGTGTCAGACGTGTCAGGGAGATCTTCTAGAAGCAAGGGGCGTGTGGGAAGAATTTACCCGTACATTACTTGCTCTGTGTAAAGAATGAGAGGGAGGAGGTGATATACAGTAAGTTTGACCCTGTTGGTTTATAACTTTGACTTGGACTTAGGGTATTGGTATTGGGCTTGGGTTGTTTTTCTTGGGCTTGGACAGATTAAATGGATTTGGATAATTTATAAATGGATTTAGGGCTAAAGTTTATATCTTTCAAACAATAATGGGCTGACTTGGCCCATTAAATGGGTACGAGTTTCCCCATTAAAGATGAATACGTCTTCGGCTTCATTTTCCCACGCTCTTTCAATCCCGTGCTCGGTTTTGTCCTTTTTTGAAATATCCGTTACATGCACAATACAATTCAAAACAGACATATACAATGTATTTTCCATTTGTTTTTGATCATTTAAGCCCGTTTTAATAAAGAAAATGATATGTAATTAAACACATATCAAGAGTGTTTTTTGATGTGTTAGTTAGTTGGAAGTTAAGTAGGGAAAAATTAATGTGGCACTAACTTGCAAGTTATTACACCCATGCTCTAAAGAGTTAGGAAAAGAATAACATTTTAGTGCTATCTAAAATCGTTGCATTTAAGGGGGAAAAAATTGCTATTACAAAAAAAAATGATTCATTTTTATTACCTTTTAAGATCAACACATTTTGCTAAAACAACTATAGAAGAAAAGATAATAAAACCAGAGATTCAGCAAAATAAACTATTATATAATTTTTGAGTTTTTAACTTTTAATTTTAACTATTACTGTACATTAACTACTTAACTCAATGTGGTCCGTACTCAGAGCATCTCCAATGCAAAAACTAGCAAAAGCTTTTTACTATTAGAAAAAGCTTTTTTGCTAGTTTTTATGCATTGGAGCAAAAGCTTTTTGAATAGCTTTTTACAAAGACTTGACAAACACAAAGTCTTTGTTAAAAGTTATCCTTCACTTTTATGTTTTGTATTAATTGCCTTCAATGCAAAAAGTCATTAAAGACTTTTTGCATTGGAGATGCTCTTAGAGGAATGGGTATGGTAACATCATGATGCGCCCAATATGATGTGGATGGATATATGGCGCCGCTAATGCCATGCCACCATAACTATTACCAACATTATCTGTTGTGTTGCACAAGTAAACAATCCCTCGCGCAATTCCAATAGCTATTTTCACCTTCGTAGCCAATGGAAGAAGCCTTATAGTTCCTAACACCCACAAAAATCAAATTCCTTAAAAAAAACCCTTACCATATATCTACGTTAATGAACAACATATATGCTTATACATTAATGAACACTACTGAGAAGTTTATGTATACCAGAGTTTTGATTAGTTGCTGACGCCCGATACTTACGAATCATCCAAGTGAATCCCGATGTGCCTGGCGAATCTGTAGAATTGTCGCATTTCTCCTGTAGTTCCAGCAAATCCTGAAGTTTGGCCACAACCTGAGTCATGCTAGGCCGTTCCGTATTCCAGCAAATCGCTGAAGTTTGCCACAACCTGAGTCAAGCCAATGCCGATTTTTTCAAAGATCCCAAATCAAACAACGATTTTTTGCAATTTCAGCAAACCTCTAGAACATTAGGAGCAAATGGTTCCTATTATATACCATTGATCAAATATTCTTTCCTTCACGCACATGTTTGAGCCTCTCAAAACCTTTCCAGACTACCTTGCTCCTCAAAGACGTGTATCCACTGCAGAGCTTCCCATAGCAATTATCAAACAATACAACCCCAAATGCAATACATGCAGTGTTTTCCTAGTCAGTATGCTGGAAAAGAAATATTCTGGATCCAGATAATGTGCCTTTAAAACACAACACCATATTATTAGAGTCTTGATCGATGGACCAATCTAGATAACCAAAATCAGAGATGATAGCTGCCAGATTTTTCATCTAAGCGAATGGTCGAGCTTTTCACGGCCCGCTGTATGACTCCACGATGGTTAGCCAAAACCGGCGTGAAGGTAGTCTAAACCACGTCCAGCACCTATTGCTATCTTCAATCGCTGAATCCAACTTAAGGCAGTAGCAGTGACTTTGTGTAGATGATCATATAGGGTTCCGTGGGGCACGTACACATAAACAAGGATCAACTCCCTGTTATCATCACAATAACCAATCAAAGACACCAGGTTGCAGTGGCGAAGTTTAGAAAGCATCTCTATTTCAGCCTTAAACTCAGCTGCCCCTTGATTGGATATAGAATCCAACCGTTTGATAGCCACGAAATGACTAGAATCTTCAATAGAAATTTGACCTTTGTACACCTTTCCGAATCCTCCCTGTCCAATGACAAGTTCATCATCAAAGTTGTTGGTTGCAGACTGAATATCTGCTATAGTAAATCGGCGACTTGGTTGTGCTGAAGTCGATGATGTCAAGTTCTCAGCCTCACCGTTTGCTTTGTCCATTTTCCGGGTTGGTTATTGAGATCAGCACATCAACTTTTTCTTCAACTTAATAGGAGTTTTGACCAGATAGGAAAAAACTACTAACAAATATATTTTGCTAGAAAACCCAGAAAACTCAGAAAACCAAACAGATGCCCTAAAAAAACCAAACAGATGCCCTAATTTTTTCAGGCTAAAAATTGTTTTTTCAGGCATATATGGCCTCGATTTACTCTCTGTAAAAACTCAAAAAAACGAAACAGATGCCCTAAAAAACTAAACAGATGCCATAAAAAATCTTTTATATAGCCTGAAAAAATTAGGGCATCTGTTTGGTTTTTTTTAGGGCATTTGTTTGGTTTTTCTGGGTTTTCTGGGTTTTCCACCAAAATTAGGTTTTCTCATGATCCCATCCCTATATTCTTGTTCTTATGTTATTTTTGCTGCATAATAATAGGATGATGTACATGATGATTGTTTGATCATAAGATCCTAGATATAAGGATGAAGACCTGTGTAACATGATCCTGGATATAAGGATTCAAGACGATTTAACATAAACATTAGGTAAGAACCAACGGGTCAAGAATACTAGTAAAGAATGTACAATCTAAAATACATTAATCAATATAACAAGACTAATATTAGAGCCATTAGCAATTACCTGACAGTAACCAAGATCGAAATTGTAGAACGAGTAAGTCAACAATATGTCATGCATAAGGCGTACACGGCCTGTCTTGACCCACTAAAATGGTCAATTTTCATAAACTTGGGGACATCATCTCTAGTCAATAATTTTTGGAACCGGGATTCTTTTTATATAGAATAGTACTCGCGCAAAGCAATGGTTTTAGTGGCATTAAAAATGAATCCGTGACTTTGTGAACGTTTCGAGAAGGATATTACAATCCAGAAATCCAAACTACAAGGAAAACTGGAAAGTAACATCCTATCTTAGAATTACATCAATTTTGAAGGAATCCGTGGGTTGCAATTACCAATGCCTCCCATCATGCTGGATACAACTTCTTCAGGACCGTAGCTTCTTCAACTCTGAATCCACGTCATTGCAGATCCTAAAACAAAGTTTTGCAAGAGAACCCAAGGATTTCCACTCTTTGAGTATTTCCATATGTTTTCCAAAATCTTGGAGTGAAAGATTCTTGTATGCGTTACTCCCAGGAACTGGTTCCCCAATTAGTATCTCCGCTAATACCAATGTAAATGATGCAAGATTACTCCCGTCCCATATAGAAATTTGGATTGAACTAAAAAAAGTGACACTATGTTTAGAAATGTTGGAAGTGAGTGAATGCACAAAAAAAGCCAAACTACAATACTGATAGGAGGAAAACAAATCGAAGGGGAAAGTTAGAAGAAAAGTGAGATTGAAGTCACTTACGACAACCCGAGTGATAGTAGCTGTCAATTTTTTCATCATTCCAAGTTCTGAACTTCCACACATTGTAGTTCCAAAACTTTGCAGTAAAATCCTGCACTTTATTAGCTCATGAATATAGGTAAAACCAACTATAATTATTATCCATGTAACTTAAGGGATCATCAAATTTTCAATGACTACGTTAATGGATGTACGCATTCACAATATATTTACATCTCTCAAACACACACTCATCTGTATCCACACCAGTCTGAAGCTGAATTATCTAGTGGTGCTGTGCAAAAAACAAGCCCTCTGCAATTCGAGTGCCATTTTCACTCTTGTATCAACGAAGACGTGCCACAGCTACTACATACCACAAAGTTCATATTTCAACCGAAAGTCCTTTATTTCACAATAAAAGCAGTTCGACGTCCGCAAATAACTATGGGGTCATACCGCTAAGAGGCAATCCTCAAAGTTTCCATTATGCATAAATTCATATACAAGGAAGAGAACATCACCCTCTAAGCAGTATCCTATGAGCTTGACTATGTTCGGATGCCTCAAGTATGTCAAAACCAATTCCAACTGCATTCACAAGTGGCTAAGTATTATAAAATTTGGCTTATTAACGTGAAAAACACTTCTAAGCAGTTAGCAAACAATAAGAGAGTGATATAGGCAATTAAATATACAATTTTACTGGAAAGGAATCTATATGACTACATACAAAAGCTAAATCTGTCTCTCGTGTTATTTAGCAATAAATATAAAGGGAAAGTGATTTACTTCGGAGTTATCAAGACATTTTTTATGATCTCGCTGGAATATCTTTATGGAAATGGCCAATCCATTATCGAGCACGGAGGGGGAATAAGTCATTTCATTGAGCCAACCTTTGTAAATCTTCCCGTAACGCCATTCAGCCAAGCATGTTTCATATCCAAAGCCTCTGGCAGCATACTTCAGTTCATCATATGTAAATTCTTTTAGATCTTCGGTCGGTACCGTTGTCCACTGATGAGGCATTTCTTGAAGACCATCAGCATCCCCAATAGTTGATAACGGGTTGCAGTGATTCATGTTGGCTCCACTGCTCCTTGACTTGCCAACATGGTCTTAAAAAACAGAGACGCGATGCGTATTAGTAAAGCAAGAGATATATACACAAACACAATACAATCAGATGCTATTTGGTAATAGTTATTAACCAGGACAGTGGACAACAAAAATGCACATACATTAGTTAACACTAAATGAGAAGTTTATGTATACCAGAGTTTTGATTAGTTGCTGACCCCCAATACCGACGAATCATCCAATTGAATCCCGATGTCACTGGCGAATCTGCAGAATTGCCGCATTTCTTCTGTAGTTCCAGCAAATCCTGAAGTTTGGCCACAACCTGAGTCATGCTAGGCCGTTTTACAAAATCCCTAATCAAACAACGATTTGCAATTTTAGCAAACCCTCTCAAACATTTGGGGGCAATTGTTCCTGTTATATTAGAATCAACCATTTGATCAAATCTCTTTTCTTTTACACATTTTTGTGCCCACCTTGCTAAACTACCTTGCCCCTCTATATCTCTGTCCACTGCAAGCTTCCCTGATAGCAATTCAAATAAAACAACCCCAAATGCATACACATCAGTTTTCCTTGTCAGTTTGCTGGTATAGAAATATTCTGGATCCAGATATCCGAATGTGCCTTTAACACTAACACTAACATTATAAGCTGTCTGGTCGATGGGACCTATTTTGGATAACCCAAAATCTGAAATCATAGCTGCCAAGTTCTCATCCAAAAGAATGTTCGAACTCTTCACATCACGATGTATGACTCCATGTTGGGTGCCAAAACCGGTGTGAAGGTAGTCTAAACCACGTCCAGCACCTATTGCTATCTTCAATCGCTGAATCCAACTTAAAGGAGTGGCAGTGACTTTGTGCAGATGATCATATAGGGTTCCACGGGGCATGTACACATAAACAAGGATCATCTCCTTGTTATCATCACAATAACCAATCAAAGACACCAGGTTACAGTGGCGAAGTTTAGAAAGCATCTCTATTTCAGCCTTAAACTCAGCTGCCCCTTGATTGGACATAGAATCCAACCGTTTGATAGCCACGAAATGACTAGATTCTTCAATAGAGATTTGACCTTTGTACACCTTTCCGAATCCTCCCTGTCCAATGACAAGTTCATCATCAAAGTTGTTAGTTGCAGACTGAATTTCTGCTATAGTAAATCGGCGACTTGGTTGTGCTGAAGTCGATGATGTCAATTTCTCAGCCTCGCCATTTCCTTTGTCCATTATCCTCTTTGTTTATTGAGATCAGCAAATCAACTTTTTCTTGAACTTAACAGGAGTTTTGACCGGATAGGAAAAAACTAGTAAGAAATTCTATTTACTAGCAGCAGCCGTCAGCTCCTAACTCTGATGCCTATAGGAAAAAATCTTCACAAGGGACGAAATTGTAAATTGAATAAAACTTTTGTTTGGCGGAAGTATTCTTTTCATAGAAGTTTACATAGGTCAAGTAATGACTAATTGAGAACAGATGAGATAGTTTCACCATCAAAGAACAGACAAAAAATAAATATTACTAGTGGGGAAATTGGGACCCAGAATTGATAGAAGAGTTGCAGTCAAACATGAAAGTAATTTTTTATTTTTTTTTTGCTGAAAAGAAAAACAAAACAACTTGAGACTGCACTATTTAAACCATTTATATCATCATCATCCACAAATACCACTAGAATACTATTTCCTCGTTCGGGATGGCCCTAAATTCGAACTAAAAACTTAAATTTACTGAGTTCAAATTTCAATATTAAACAGCAAGACAGTGACGGAGCCAAGATTTTAGTTACGGGTGGGCCAACATATATATTAGCTTTTAGCCTACGAAATAGTGACACTAATTAAATAAACCACTCAGGAGTGACGTAGTGATAAAAAAACTTAAGAGTATCATAAATAATAATATGTGAGGTCTAAAGTTATATTTCTTTAATTTTGGTCTAAACTCTCAAAAAAGATGGCTTTATTCGGTTAGGAGTTTGTGAAACGTCAAGTTCAATTTTTTGTAAATTAGTCTGAAATATTTTATAAATCATGTGATGTAGTGTGATAAACGGGGTAACTAATTGGATCTGTTGATTCTATGAATACCCAGAAACAATTCTTCTAAATATCGTTGATTCGAAAGGAATACCGATAGTTAGGCAAATTCTTGACAAACTGCCAAAAATAAACTTTTCATATCTTTTGGAACTGAATAGCCAGATGCTTAGTACAATACTTAAATAGGAAAATGAAACTGAAATGGGCCCTAAAAGACAAACGGGCCGAAAGTTATGCCAAAAACAAAGTTTCAAAATTCTCAAAAAAACACGAAAATGTAAATAACTCCTAAAATATGATGATTCAAGGCTCGAAACTTCCGTAACCCAACTATGTTTGGTTACCACGGCGATCTCCTCGTTCCAAGCTTCGAAACGGCTGGTCTTGGGCCTGAAACGGATCATCTGAGCCCAAGGTATGACCTTTTGAATAAAGGGCCTTTCTTCACACGATCTTGGGCTTCCAGAAATAAAATGGCCCGTTCCTCAATACTTGGGCCTGCATCATCATGATTACCGACTTTATTGCTAAACAATAACTTTATATTTGGAAGACGTAAAAAACTAAAAGATACTCAAAATCTTTATGAAAAGTATTGGTTAAGAGAATGGAAACAAGATAAAATTAAAAGAGATAGACTATAATAGATCTATTGTAATCAAAATTTGTTTAATAAGATGAGTGAAATGTAAATATTTAAAAGGGTGGGCCAAACACAATCAATTATTAACCAACCTAACAAAGAAGTCTAAAGGGATGAATAAATGGCTATCAACCAAACATAGGGTTGGCAATGGCCTACCCACTGTAACATACATACTCGGCCACTCAGCAAGATATTTTGTTGTGATTTGAGCATACATATATATTGGACCAATAATGACTAAAGTAAACAAATGTTATATATTAAGAGGATGTTTGGGAGTGCGTGTTGGCATCCGGATAATCAAATTAATTCATTTTGACACCACAAATAATCAAAAACAAAGTGTTTGGATAACCAAATCAAAAGTGCTTTTCTGATAATTGAAGTCTCCAAAACGTATTTGTGAAAAAGCAAAGTGGAGCTACTTTTTGGAAACGCGATTTAGCCAAATAACCAAAATACCCTTAACAATACTTCCTGTTACCCTCATTTAATCCATCCATTATCATCCTTCACTTGGACAATTTTTTTCCGGCGAACGATGGCCACGGCAACAATTCCACACTTATAGGATCAACGATGAACTTGTTGGTGATAGCTTAAAAAATTGGTGACGATCGACTGTGAAATTAACATATTTGATTGTGGTCTTGTGGTTCGATTGAATATGTAGATAAAATTGTGGATGAGGGTAATGGGTGAAGTAAAAAATGGAGGTGGGTGAGAGTGATTTTCACATGCAGCTTTTGACCCAAAAAAATTCATTTATATTATAAGATGGGTTATAAAAGGCTAAAACCAAAAATGCTACCTAGTAGAAACGAAATTGTAAAATAAATAAAATGTATATTTTAGTTATAAATAAAGTAGATTGTCATCTGTTAAAAAAAGTTGTTAATTATTAAAAAAAATAGGACTTATATAAATAGTTGTCCGTTTTGGTCATTTAACATATGAATATAACAAAATAATCTGATTTGCCAAACACTCAGAAAGTGATTAAAAGTGATTATCTGATTATTGCGATATCAAACAACACAATTAAATCCAAACACTATATTTCAAAATCACGTTTTCTAACAGTTGATTATCTGATTATTCATTTTGAAAACGCATAATCTATTTTCAATAAGCAATCCCAAACACCCCCTTATTACCCTCACAAATATCAATGTTACTGACCACCTCACATGTTTGATATAAAATAGTGTCTTTAATTGTCATTTTACAAGTTTAAATAATAAATTATTTGATTTGCTAAACACTTCGAAAAAACTGATTATCTCATTATTGAGATATCGGCGTAATCAAACCCAAACACTATATTTCAAAATCGTGTTTTGCAACAGTTAATTATCTAATTATCCATTTTCAAAACGCATAATATATGTTTAATAAGCAATCTCAAACACCCCCTAAATCCACCTTTGTAACTACAGAGTTATCATACTTTAAAGTTTAAACTAAAAGAGAGACGCACGAATGTATGTAAACTTAATTTCAATCTAAAAGCCAGGAAGTCATATGAAGAAAAGAAAGAGTTATCATACTTTAGCTACATTAAGCGGCCTTAATCCAAAATATATCACTATATAACCTTCGAACATGTGATACACAAGCGGGCCATGGTTTCGATTTGAGTAAAAAATGAGCTAAAACCGGTTGAATGAGGATGAGTCACCGGTGTCGGTCGGCAGAACTGAAATCGGTTTCACACACGTTGGTTTCCGACACATGGTGGTGGCTAGATCCGCACAGTTCCGTCCTAACAATGGGTAGGGTTCCAACTTCCAATTAACCCAAGGTTCTGCCCTCATGTCTCCATAGAGAAGCCGATCAACAGCCTCATAGCTTCATCAAAAGCTTACATGGATGATGGGTGTGCCTTTTTTTATGGTTGACAAAGAGGGAAATGGGATGGTTTTTTAGATGAGATGGGAGGGCGGCGTTGTAGAATGTGAGAGTGAGTGTGCTAATAAGGCTCAAAGTATATTTGTATTAATTTTATCTCTCTTTATTTTCAACACACTCTAAAATTTTATTGGGACACTCAAAACTGTGCATCAAACAGTTGTACAGTGTATCTATTGTGTTTTAACAGATTGTACATCAGAGTGTGTTAATTAAAAATTAAAGTGTGTCAATCAATTCTCATTCATGTTACCACATTTGAATACATAATGTGTCATATGGGTGAGCAGAAAAAACCAAAAAAACCCGAAACCGAACCAAAAACCAAAAAAGTCGAACCGAAATAACCGACTGAAATAGAAACCGAAGGTTCGATTTTTAGTTTTTCAAAAACCGAAAAATTTCGGTTCGGTTTCGGTTTTCGTTCAAAAACCGAACCGTAAAAACCGAACCGAACCAATTTTATAATAATATATAATTAATACTCCCTCCGTCCCATATTAAATGTCCACTATTGACTTTTATAATCTTTTTTTTAACTTTGACTTTAAATATATTTGTTTGTGTTATGTGATACTTGATGAAAGTTATACCAATGAAAAATATATTTAAAACTCAATCCATTCATATATTTTGCATCAAGTATTACATAACACAAACAAAAATATTTAAGGTCAAAATTTGAGTACGCATCACCATGTTTGGAGTCCCGAAAAGCGGAAGAAATAGTTGGAAAGATTAACTTTTGTGTATGATAAAGTTAGGATAGGGAATGAGGAAAGTAGGGTATTTTTTGAAATGTTTTGAACGAGAGGGGTGTTTGATGAGGGAAATGACGTGTGCGGAACATGATATGCACGCTGCTGAATCGCAGTTTATAACGCATACGGTTGGGAGGATATCGGAGAAGTTTGGGTTGGATAGTACGCCTATTAATACTAAAGGGTATGAGAGTTTGTTGGATTTGGTTGAGTAATAACGAGTAGTTAAGTTTTGAAGCTGTACTATGGGTTGTTTAGTAAAATAAGAACGGCGAATGAAGCAGTTGGAGAGGTTGGATTTGGCGTTTGAGTCGTTGAAAATGGAAATGTTTTGGGAAGTTGCAATGAGGGCGTTGAGGAAGCAAATGTTTTGGGACGAATAACAGAGTTTGTTTGAAGTGCCTCTTTAATGGAATGGACTGGAGAATATCATTGTCTGAAGTGTAATATATACCTCACGTGGACCTGCCACATGCGGTGATCCAATTCATATATAACTTACAGAACCCAGGATAATAGTCACCATCGACTAGTCCTGTAATATGGTACTGCTGCAGATCTCTTTTATCATCATCATCATAATATCTTACCAACTTCGTAATGTCATACTCTAATAGTTTTGCTGTAAAATCCTGCATACTTATATTCTGTGAACACATGTGAAATCCAGAAAGGGGTGTACACAGACCTTTAAATGACTCATGAACTTCCAAAAACAAAACAATGCGCTGGTAAAGTGGGAAGGAAATGCATATATGCCTCCTATGTGTAAGAGGAAGTATTAAGGGTTTGTAAAAAATTAAGTCAAATTATAACTATTGTTGGCTGAAACACACATATAGGACAAAATGGTTAACATCCAGGTTTCTGTATATGGGGTTTTGCCGGAAAGTGTAAACATGAATTATAGTAGGCTATGGTCTTTATAGTTTTGAGTGGCTACACCAGTAATACCTCATCCAGCAATATCTTATATTTGTTAAGCTCAAACATACAGATGGTTTTATCCCAATCCCAAAGACTGCTGTAGTGCGAGACATACGAAAGTTTGCCGACATTATTTGTTGTGTTGGACAAGTAAACAATCCCTCGCGCAATTCCAACAGCTATTTTCACCTTCGTAGCCAATGGAAGAAGCCTTATAGTTCCTAACACCCACAAAAATCAAATTCCTTAGATAAACCCTCACCATATATCTACCTTTCAAGCAAAATAAATTGTTTGCGCATTAAGTTATTTATGCTGCTTACCACCACGAAGGAGATCCTCTAAGTTTCCATTATGTACGAATTCAGACACAAGTTCGTTCGTTTCGCCCTTGTAGTATCCAATGACTTTAACAAGGTTTGGATGACGAAATTCTTTCAACATTTTCAGATCGCTCTGCATTCAAAGGTGATCAAGTTTCACAACTGCTAAATGTTCCATGAATGAAATAAAAGGATGAAGGCGTAAATGCATCCGGATAGACTTGCACTTGAATACTATTTGACTAAATAAACTGTTTTTTCATGCCGATAAGATAGGAAAACAAGGGTAAATGCTAGATACTTTAATCGGCATTTCAAACACTTACAAGAATGTGGCGATCAACATTCTTAACCAAAATGGGCAAGCCAGTATCATCCATACACGGGGAATATCCTGTTTTATCAATCCACCATCTTTCATAACTCCCTACACCCAAATGTGTGTAATTCATAAAGTTCCTTCTCGCCCTTTCCAGTTCGTCATATGTGAATATTTTTATGTCTCCAGCGACTAACTCCCCATGCTGATGAGGCTTTTTACCATGATCGCCACCATCCCTATTACCTGAAGAACCCTGATTCATGTGGTTTTCATTGCTCATTGGGAAACCTGTGCCACCCTGGCCTTTAAAACAGAGACAAACATCAGCGATTTTTATTATTATTGATATTTGCTAATACTTATTAACCAGGAAAATGAACAACAAATATGCACATACATCAATTAACACTAATGAGAAGTTTATGTATACCAGAATTTTGATTAGTTGCTGACGCCCGATACTTACGAATCATCCAAGTGAATCCTGATGTGCCTGGCAAATCTGCAGAATTGTCGCATTTCTCCTGTAGTTCCAGCAAATCCTGAAGTTTGGCCACAACTTGAGTCATGCTAGGCCGTTTTTCAAAATCCCTAATCAAACAACGATTTGCAATTTCAGCAAACCCTCTTAAACATTTTGAAGCAATTGTTCCTGTTATAGTAGAATCCACAATTTGGTCGAATTTTCTTTCTTTCACACATTTTTGAGCCCACCTTGCCAAACTACCATGTTCTTCCCCAAGCCGTTCGTCCACGGCAAGCTTCCCTGATAGCAATTCAAATAAAACAACCCCAAATGCATACACATCAGTTTTCCTTGTCAGTTTGCTGGTATAGAAATATTCTGGATCCAGATATCCGAATGTGCCTTTAACACTAACACTAACATTATAAGCTGTCTGGTCGATGGGACCTATTTTGGATAACCCAAAATCTGAAATCATAGCTGCCAAGTTCTCATCCAAAAGAATGTTCGAACTCTTCACATCACGATGTATGACTCCATGTTGGGTGCCAAAACCGGTGTGAAGGTAGTCTAAACCACGTCCAGCACCTATTGCTATCTTCAATCGCTGAATCCAACTTAAAGGAGTATCAGTGACTTTGTGTAGATGATCATATAGGGTTCCACGGGGCATGTACACATAAACAAGGATCATCTCCCTGTTATCATCACAATAACCAATCAAAGACACCAGGTTACAGTGACGAAGTTTAGAAAGCATCTCTATTTCAGCCTTAAACTCAGCTGCCCCTTGATTGGACATAGAATCCAACCGTTTGATAGCCACGAAATGACTAGATTCTTCAATAGAAATTTGACCTTTGTACACCTTTCCGAATCCTCCATGTCCAATGACAAGTTCATCATCAAAGTTGTTAGTTGCAGACTGAATCTCTGCTATAGTAAATCGGCGACTTGGTTGTGCTAAAGTCGATGATGTATTCTCAACACCATTTGCTTTGTCCATTATCCTGGTTGGTTATTGAGATCAACACATCAACTTTTTCTTGAACTTAATAGGAGTTTCGACCAGATAGGAAAAAACTAGTAAGAAATTCTATGTACCAGCAGCAGCCGTCAGCTCTTAACTCTAATGCCTATAGGAAAAAATCTTCACAAGGGGCAAAATTATAAATTGAATAAAACTTTTCTTTGGGGGCAGTATTCTTTTCATAGAAGTTTTCATAGATCAAGTAATGACTAATTCTGAATAGATGAGATAATCTCACCATCAAAGAACAGATAAAATAATATTACAAGTGGGGAAATGGGGACCCGGAGTTGATAGAAGAGTTGGAAGATGATGCTGATGTAAATGGTTTAAATAATGCAGTCAAACATGGAGGTTTTTTATTTATTAAAACCATTTACATCATCATCATCATCATCAACAACACCACTAGAATACTATCTCCTCGTTCGGGATGCCCCTAAATTCGAACTAAATCCTCCATTTTTTTATCAGAGTTCAAATTTTTATATTAAACAGCAAGATATTTGTCTGATTGAGCTTACATATGGACCAACAATGATCTAAAGAATACAAATCTTATGGATATAAAATATTTAAACTTTTGAACATTTTCTAGAGAGCCCATGTGGAATATTAAGCCTTGGTCATGCTAACTTCCAAAAGATGAACACCTGTGAGTCCTCCAGAATCCCTAAATGTAACTTTCTTTAGTTGCAGAGACGTTCTTTATTGTTAGCTCTGTTTTCATTGGATGACGAGTTGGTGTCATCAGCTTTCCATCGATTGATATGATGGGTGTGATTTCCTAACCCTCGGTTTGTATGTAAAGCTCATATACCTGCGGTTTATGCCGCTTAAGTTACATGATGTTTTGAGTGTTATGTTAGATAGTTTGTTAGAAATTATGTTAATTCGAATTGTTAGTCAATGTTCTGTTAGGGTCAAATAAATGTGGAGAGTTAGTGGTTGATATGGCCTCTAATATCCTCCTGGTTTCTAGCATAGTGGGTCAAGTTGTTGAGTCTTTTTAGCACTCTTAGTTTACTTTCCGTTGTAACTATGGCCTATTTAAGAGGTCTTCGTATGCTAATAAAGATCATCTGTTGATCAGCAATATCAACTCATTTACACCATTCTTTACTTTATATTATTCCAACATAGTTGGCTTTGGTCCCATCTTTGTTTTTATCATTAGGGCCATGCTATGAACCAGTTTATTATAATATACCAGCTGATTAAAAATCACCGATACGAGAAGAAGCACCATTGAACCTAAAAGATACACCAACCAGATAAAAATGACACCAAACAATATGACCATAAACACCATGCACATGGTGCATTCCTCGTTTCTCGTGTCTTCTTTCCTCAAATTATGGTGGTTTATTCCCTAAATAACAAGAGCAAAGACATGGTATTAGCGTTGCACTGATCAGAACCCTCAAAATCAAAGCATATGACGCCGCCCAACCATACGACCACGAGTCTAAGCTCTCATCCCAAATACCCAAATCAAAAACCCTCAAAATCGCCATCATTGGGTTAGGTAATTTCGGTCAGTTCTTAGCTAAAACCCTAGTCCGGCAAGGGCATACAGTTTTAGCACACTCACGCACCGATTAATCCTCACTCGGCGTCGCGTACTACCCAAACCCCGACGACTTATGTGAAGAACACCCAGAAGTTATTTTGCTTTGTACTAGTATATTATCTACTAATAAAGTACTTAAGTCTCTACCTTTACAACGCTTAAAGCGTTCGACTTTATTTGTCGATGTTTTATCCGTTAAAGAGTTTGCGAAAGACGTGTTTTTGCAGATTTTGCCTAAAGATTTCGATATTTTATGTACGCATCCCATGTTTGGTCCCGAAAGCGGGAAGAATAGTTGGAAAGATTTGACTTTTGTGTACGATAAAGTTAGGATAGGGAATGAGGAAAGTAGGGTAACGAGGTGCGATAATTTTTTGAAGTGTTTTGAACGAGAGGGGTGTTTGATGAGGGAAATGACGTGTGCGGAGCATGATATGCACGCTGCTGAGTCGCAGTTTATAACGCATACGGTTGGGAGGATATTGGAGAAGTTTGGGTTGGATAGTACGCCGATTAATACTAAAGGGTATGGGAGTTTGTTGGATTTGGTTGAGAATACGAGTAGCGATAGTTTTGAATTGTACTATGGGTTGTTTATGTAAAATAAGAATGCGATGGAGCAGTTGGAGAGGTTGGATTTGGCGTTTGAGTCGTTGAAGAAGGAGTTGTTTGGGAAGTTGCATGAGGCGTTGAGGAAGCAAATGTTTGGGACGAAGGAACAGGGTTTGTTGAAGTTGCCTCTTAATGGGAATGGAACATCGTTGCCATCGGAATCGGATTCTAGTAGTACTAATTGAGGGCAGAGCAGAAGTTTTGTTTCTGTGGTATGTTCATCTCTTTGTTTTAAGTCGTGTATTATTACATTTGACTTGTATTTGATCAATGCTCGTAATGTAAGAGATACTAATGAACCAAATATAGCTGTATGGGAGTCTGGATTGAACCCTTAGGATTTGGTCATTGTTACAGTATCGGTAATGAGCATGTTCTGAAGTTAAAACTTTGCATTTTAATCATGCGTTAAACCATAATATCCTTTTTGCCCCTCATCCTTGGGGGATTTTGTAGGTTTAAGGCTTGCTAAGTGAATCTGATAATATGGAGAAAGAGAGACTAAAAACTCTTGCACTATATTGAATAAACTAAAGTGGCTATATATAGCCTTACAAAGCAACTGTCAACCATAAAGATAGCAACTTTCTCTACCTAAAGACTAGGCAACACTAGACCACTTCTACCCAACGTGCAACATGCACATAATACTCGGTCAGATCTTTTACCAAGTCCTTTTTTTTTATTCAAAACCAAACCATGCACATTTACTAATTCAAATACTACTAAAAGACTTATTCAATCAAGATTAAAGCCAACATTCACCCCCTTAATCTTGATGCCTTTCACGGTCTCTACTCATACGATCATAATCACGGACACGGTCTTTTTCTTAGTTCCACGGTCTCACGTCGGAACTCACTTTCCTGCCACGATCATCACGATCATTCTTTCTTATCTTGCTTTCTGCTCGTCTTCCTTGCCCTTGCTGCTCGTCATTTTTTTCTACTTGCTGTCTTTCTCGTTCTTGCTACTTGCTAATCGATTCTTGCTTGTCGACTCTTGCTTGCCGACTCTTGCTTGCCGACTCTTGCTTGCCGACTCTTGCTTGTCGACTCTTGCTTACCGACTCGTGCTTGTCGACTCTTGCTTTCTTAATATTGTTTCTTGTTTGCTACTTGCTACAAACACAAAACTCTCTACTTGCTATGGTTTTGTGCTTCCGGTTCCCTTGAGTGCTTCTCTCTTCTCTTTCTTGCTAGCACAAGGTAATTGGAAACCTCTTCTACATAAAACTCGATTCCTTGCTGCGTCTGCCCTGCAGCGAAGGGCTACACCCTTATCTTGAAACCGACTCTCAAACCAGCCTTCAATCAAACCTAGCTCTGATACCACGTGTAGGTTTAAGGCTTGCTAAGTGAATCTGATAATATGGAGAAAGAGAGACTAAAAAATCTTGCACTATATTGAATAAACTAAAGTGGCTATATATAGCCTTACAAAGCAACTGTCAACCATAAAGATAGCAACTTTCTCTACCTAAAGACTAGGCAACACTAGACCACTTCTACCCAACGTGCAACATGCACATAATACTCGGTCAGATCTTTTACCAAGTCCTTTTTTTTATTCAAAACCAAACCATGCACATTTACTAATTCAAATACTACTAAAAGACTTATTCAATCAAGATTAAAGCCAACATTCACCCCCTTAATCTTGATGCCTTTCACGGTCTCTACTCATACGATCATAATCACGGACACGGTCTTTTTCTTAGTTCCACGGTCTCACGTCGGAACTCACTTTCCTGCCACGATCATCACGATCATTCTTTCTTATCTTGCTTTCTGCTCGTCTTCCTTGCCCTTGCTGCTCGTCATTTTTTTCTACTTGCTGTCTTTCTCGTTCTTGCTACTTGCTAATCGATTCTTGCTTGTCGACTCTTGCTTTCTTAATATTGTTTCTTGTTTGCTACTTGCTACAAACACAAAACTCTCTACTTGCTATGGTTTTGTGCTTCCGGTTCCCTTGAGTGCTTCTCTCTTCTCTTTCTTGCTAGCACAAGGTAATTGGAAACCTCTTCTACATAAAACTCGATTCCTTGCTGCGTCTGCCCTGCAGCGAAGGGCTACACCCTTATCTTGAAACCGACTCTCAAACCAGCCTTCAATCAAACCTAGCTCTAGATACCACGTGTAGGTTTAAGGCTTGCTAAGTGATTTCACTTACAGCATGTAACTGACAGCATTTTTTCCAAAATTTTGCTAATTCAAGAACCTGGGAATCGGTGATATCAATAATGAGTTCGCTTATGTTAATCAGTTGAGTTTAGTTAATTGAAGCATGTTTCAATGATAAGCATGTTTTGCATCTTTTTTTTTTACTTTAGCTAAACGCTGTTTTGGTGAAAATTTAGTGCTCAAATCACTTGCCTAAAGTTAGTGCACGGTGAACGGTATGACTTGAAACCTTACTGGTTGGAACTGGTACTGAATCAGTACCATACTACCAGTATTTTGTACTCGTATCCTCAAAATGTTGGGTAAGCCATAGATGCTCGCTTTGAGCCTTGGCCATTTTGATGAGAGGGATTTGTGACTTGACATAGTTAGAACTTCTGTAAGAGGTGTTTGGATATAAAAGATGCAGTGAAACAATAAAACAGTAATATAACACTAACTTAACTTACTTTGAATTAATATTCGAATTTACATGTTCCTATCTATTTATAGGTTGTGAAAGGGTGTGATTACATTTGTGTCTGTTTGTGAAACGACACAACCCTTCACAAATAACCAACAAATAACTGTAATACCTAATAACTGACATAACAATATTATTGGGTCGAATTTGTCACATATGACCCATACTTTCTAGTGCAGACATAAATATTAACTATCCTAAAGTCTGAATAACAAACATAAATATATTATAAAGTCTTTTGTAGTTCTGTAATCTTTCATCCTTGTGGTAGGCTTGAATCTTGTCTCTAACATTCTCCCTCCCAAGATGAAAGCATCATTTATGCAGACCTTCTATGTGATGACTGAAAAGTCATCATGACTTGAGCTTGAGGCAGTCTCTTCCTTGATTCTGGATGATGAGGGGACTGAGTAGAATCTCTGTTGATTCTCCAAGTGGTGTGTTTGGGTTGGTTCTGTTGGGTAGGTGGTGTCCTCCAATTTGACACCAAAGTGTTCAATCACTTCTTTTCCTTTAGGGGCTGCAGTCTTTGTCCAATTTGCACCATAAACACCATTCTTCAAGTGGTGTGTTCCAAGACATCCTGTGTCTATCTCTGCCATCTTTGCAGGTTCTAAAAGTGCACCAGTTTGTGCCTTTGAGGGTGCTCGTGCAGTTTTGAAGGTTGAAGTGAGAATTTCTAAGTAATTCATATAGCATTTCCTAATTTCTTCCCCAAACCCTTCTGGTAGTCCCATGATTTCTCCAATTTTGTCAAAAGTTTGACTAAAGTGTATGCTTAGGTATCCTCCCAGGTTTTCAATAAGTTTGTACAAGTCAAAAAGATGAATTTCCACACCATTAATAATTGGTGGGAGTGATCCGGGGAGAGACCTTTCTAAATAATGGTTAAAGAACCATTTGATCATTTTGTTAAACCTGTTCCTAAAGTAGTCCCATTCCTGACTAATAATTTCATCATTTTTAATCAAGTTAAGGAATGTAACAAAGTCATTGAAAGTTTGGACCTTGGTTGAATAGATACTTCCTTTGATCTTGACTTGGTCCTGTTGCATCCCTTCTTCCTTTTCTGTGATTGATTCAAAGTAATCAAGTATGTACTTGTTGTGCATCAGCCTCATCTTGTCTTCATCAAAGTGAAATACATTTTTGCCTTTAAACATTGGAATTATACTGCATCTGTTTCCTTCATAATGAACTGAAAAGCCTTGTTTCTCCAAAAGTTCTTGTGAGAATATGTTGAGTGTCACTTCTGGTGTGTAGTATACACCAGGAATGATTATGCTTTCCCTTCCTTGTTCAACTAGGACTTCTCCCATACCATAAGATACCAAAAACTTGCTTTGGTTCTCTAAGTTTGTCACATTAAAGTTTTCTTTTATGTAACAGAAGAAGTCTAGTTTATAGCACACATGCCTGTCCAACTTGTCACTGACATACCATATTTCATCCCATGTAGTCAAGTCTGTATCCTTGACCATGCTTGTGGTTGAGAAGTGTACAGTTTCAGGGTATGTGATTGTGACAGTGGGTTTTGGGGCTTCAATTCCTTCCATCCTTTTCTTCTTATACTTCTTCTTTTCATTCTGGCAGAACTTGTTTATGTGTCCAAGTTCTTTACACTTAAAGCATCTGTAGAATTGATACTTGTTGTTGTCTGTTGGATTGTTTAAGGAGGAATTGAACTGCATGACTTCCTTCATTTTGTCCTTTAATAGGTTTTTGCACTCTTCTGATATCTTGGACATGCAGGATCCTATTTGCTCTTGGGTTTCCCTCTTCATTTGCCTCTGCAAGAATTCTAACCTTTGTTCCCTTCTCATTGGACCCCAGGTTTTGCTCTGATACCATATATTGGGTAAGCCATAGGTGCTCGCTTTGAGCCTTGGCCATTTTGATGAGAGGGATTTGTGACTTGACATAGTTAGAACTTTCTGTAAGGGTCCTGTTTGTTATTAAAGAATGCAGTGAAATAATGAAACAATAAAACAGTAATATAACACTAACTTAACTTACTTTGAATTAATATTCGAATTTACATGTTCCTATCTATTTATAGGTTGTGAAAGGGTGTGATTACATTTGTGTCTGTTTGTGAAACGACACAACCCTTCACAAATAACCAACAAATAACTGTAATACCTAATAACTGACATAACAATATTATTGGGTCGAATTTGTCACATATGACCCATACTTTCTAGTGCAGACATAAATATTAACTATCCTAAAGTCTGAATAACAAACATAAATATATTATAAAGTCTTTTGTAGTTCTGTAATCTTTCATCCTTGTGGTAGGCTTGAATCTTGTCTCTAACACAAAATTGTGATAGTATTACGGTAGGATCCTATCTCTTAAGATGAACACTTACTTCCTACATGCATACACAAACAGTTGTATCATGTGCCATTCTCATAACCTAATGTATCATATATTGCTCATACTGCTAAAAGGGGTACAAAGATTAAGCGATTTAAATCGTGAATTTTCTACATGTCTGGAATGCCAAATTTGTGAATCAAATCGCAAACCTATACTTGTTCGAAACACAATTGTATTTTAATTCACAACATTTTCTGTAAAGAAATTGCGAACCATAGCTTTCTGGTAATCATCCTTGTACTGTGATTAGGCACAAATGATGTGGAACACAGATCGCTGGGGGTCTGGGGTATATTGCCACATTTGACACCAGGGACGGAACCAGGACATAATTGGACCAGGTGCATTTACGAAAATTTATACGAAATGAGGAACACAAATTTTTAGGACCAGGTGCACTTAGGAAAAATTTAACAAAATTTAACACTACGCCGCAAAATTTAACAATATTTAACACTACGCCGCAAAATTTCATGGGGGTCTCGGGACACCCCCTGGTTCCGTCCCTGTTTGACACCTTGACACCTTGTTAGGTCTCCCCCTCGGGTAACAATCCAGCAAATACCACTTGTAAAACCTGAGAGATTGCAAAAGGCTCTGAATGTAAATCGTTACGCAGATGTGTGCATTTCATTTACATAAGCCAAGCTACCAACGGTTGGAGGAGAGGTTAAAATAAACGTTTCAGGGTAATAGAAGCAATCGTTTTGCTCATCGTCTCTGGTATTGATTTCCCACCAGCATCAACATAAGAAGATGATTGATTTTGATAAATGACTCATGAACTCACTACAACAAAAGCCCCTTTCCCCATCGTGTTTTTCCCCAGCGACATATGTCGCTGGGGAAAACTCGCTAAACGACAA
>BQNB010033493.1:23416-49220 GCA_026074375.1 Tanacetum coccineum
AACGAATAACAACAATTATTTATATCTATCCTAACTCCAAACTTCAGCATGAGCTCGTACTTTCCAATCCTTGTCACAAGCGTGATTTTCCTGTTTCTCATGACTAAGTTGAGCTCTCCATGCTTCAACCTCCTACTTTCCTTTAGACCCTGCAAAGAATGCAAATATGAGTACCACACCCTGTATCCAGGACCCACGAATCCGAAGTTGTAGTATTGTGGAGTTTGATCATAAACATACCTGAGTGACTATCTTTTTCGACCTTTCCGTCTTTGAGGTCCTTCATATATTTTGGGCAGCTACGCTTCCAATGCCCCTTTGTGTTGTAGTAGAAGCACACTGCTTCCTTTAGATCGCTTGTAGGTGCAATATCAGATTTAGCCTTTCTCTTAGACCTACGATCGGACTTTCCTTTTGCGGCCTTTCCTTTTGTGGCCTTTCCTTTCCAATTGGAATGAGAAGTCTTTCTTTTCTTTGCATTGTGACCAACAGTCAACACATGAGCTAATGAAGTAGAGGGCGCATCAATTGTTTTGATTCCTTACTCAGCGGTTTGCAACAAGCTATGGAGTTCTATTATTGAGGTCTCTTTCCCGTTCATTTGATATGACAGCACAAACTGATTGTAATCAATTGACAGTCCGGATAGGAATATGTTGATAGAAAGCTTAGCATCAAACACCATGTTAAGATATTCCAATCTGTTAAAGTACCCTTTCATCTCTAAGAAAAAAGCACAAATAGAGGCTCCACGTTTCGGTTTGCAAGCCATGAGGGATTTTACAACATTAAGGCGTTCCTTGCTTGCCTTTGCCTAAAACATCTCTTTCAGCTGTTGGTTCATTTCATAAGCCCAAGTGTTCTCAAAAGTCTTTTGCAGTTCAGGGCTCATGGATGCTGCCATGATGCATGACACTTTGTTTGCATCATCATAGTGCTTTTGGTGAGCTTCAATCTCTTCTTGGGTTGAAATCATTAAATCTAATATGGGAATTTAGCTTCATCGAGAACTACTCTTTATCTCGTACCTTAGGTAAACCTAAGGGTTTCGCATTCCATTCCATTATAATTGAACCCATGAGTCTTTCCGCCAAGAACTGAGAGTAAAGAGAAGCTTGAGTTGGGTGAGGGATTGGGAGCTGGAGTATTGACACCATTTTCAGAAGACATCTTCAAGATAAAATAATTTTAGTTAGCATGAATATTCCTTAATTAATTACCCAATTTTAAATTAAGGCTAGGATCTATATTTTAGATTTGTTTATGAAGAGGGTTGCCATAATCACATCACAAATTTATTTTAGGTAGACAATGTATTTGTCAATTTCATTCTCTACGAAATTCCATTTCTTTTTGAGATATTGATTCTGACCATGGCATGTTAATCTCGGATATGCTTATCTACTATTCATGATTGGGTTGCCGAGGATCATGAATAAGATTATGAATTTAACCATGCAAAACTCCGCGTGGTCCCCGGCTCGAGTCAGCTCAAGAATCGCGAGTTCCACATCACCTCACTTATGTTCTCATATTAATGTGCCGGTAAACCACACGCGCTCCATTAACAGCCCATAAATAGATGTGCGTTTCATGGTTTTATCATACAATTCACATTTTTCTGTATATACTAAAACGGGAATTTTGTTTTAGTACTTATAAATTAATACTTTAAATAATAACATCACCTAGCAAAAGTTCTCGGAGCTCCAATAACGCACAAAGAAGCGGAGAAGCAGGTCAGCGCGAAGCATATTAAAAACCCGACTTCTTTAGGGAGGCATAACGACCCGCCTTAAACTTCTCTTATAGTTTGTTCACTATGGGTGAGCCGATTTACCAATTGACTAACGATGTATTTAGTTTTAATGATACATATATAATATAGCAATTATAATATGTATAAGGTTTCTTTTAAACAGTTTTAAAGTTCAGCTTCTATTTTAAACATTTTAAAATTTCAGGGGTATATTTAAACAGTTCAAAATATAAGGTTCTAAAATGTAAATTCATATTAACATTCTATGATCACAAGCCAATAACATAATATACAATTATTATTTACACTTATCACATGTTAACAATTTACTTTTTAAGTGCTAATAGAATTAGGCTAAAGCTCTGATACCACTGATAGGTTTTCTATTCCCTAACTAGATTAACACGCAGCGAAAATAAATAATTAATTTAGTATATAAGGAACTAAACCCTAAATGATCTAAACCTAATTAACTAAAAGCAACTTAAAAGAAAATAAATAAATAAAAGGAAAATACTAACCTTTGAGAAAATCGAATTTCTCACACGCGGACCACCTTGGTCGAACTTGGAGGCGAGTACCCAAACGAGAGTACCTCTAATGGCTCACACCCACGAACCAAGAGAAACTATTATTCGAACTCCTAGGGTCCCGTCAATACGAAAGACTCTTACAAAGGAGTAAAGAAATATATAGTTAGAATAGAATATGAAGACCTAGGCATGCCCTCTATATATATCTTAAAGGAGGGTTGGGTTGTTCTCACTTGTGCGATGTGGGACATCCCCAAAAACATCACGCGCCTTGTTACGGCGTAACACCAAAAGTGGTTACGCCGTAACCTATTCTTCGAAACCTTTTCTCTTTTACGGTTCACTGAGGGCGACCCAAAAATGACTCTACTTTTGACGATAGTCTTACCAATTTGTTATGAACTTGGACACTAAATCCAACAGATTTTGGATGTCTTATGAAGTTATTTATAGGTTGCAAGAAAATGTATAAAATAGTATTATTTGTGACAGAACTTAGTGCTAAGTGGTTGGGAAATCATTATAAGTCCTGGAATTTAAAATGTGCACTAAAAGTTCAAACGTGTATGCTCATGTTTTGTGACATTGAATGTTTTAAGGGTAAACTTCCGGTTTAGGTTTGGACACTTATATACTTAAGTTAAGCAAACCGGAAAGTGAGCTTTTAATGGTATCCTCAAAACTATGATGATCTTACTAATATATTCATTTTATTATTTTTGGGTAGATTAAGGTTTTTGTATGAACGTTTGATATTGTGAGTTTATTTGTGGTCAACTCAATAAACACGAATTAGTTGGAAATTTTCATTATTTTGATCATGTGAAGTACTATGTTTGACTAAAAGGTCAAAGATGTCGCTCTTGTTTTGGCCTTGATTGTTTTAGGGTAAACAGATTGATTTGGGTTATACTTATTTTCCCTTTGATGCGTTAACTTACGCCAACAAATAAGCTTTTAATAGTTTCCTCAAAACTATGACTATCTTATACGATCCAGATTCTAGTAATTATAAAAATATTAATAATCTGGATCGTATCACTATCTTACTTATATGCTCTTTTTTTTGGTAACTAGTGTAGTCTGAGGTTATAGAGGTGTAATAAGTTTATATCATAATAATAATTGAAGGTAATTGGTTTTTTGTAAAATTGTTGGGTGGTTTGAGGTTGTTAGAGTTGTGCGTGTGTCTGTATGACAGTGTTTGTATTGACTATGTACGATATGTTATTGCTGTTGGCGAGGGAATTCAATTTGTTAATTTTGGGCTGGTTGGGTAATGGGTCAAAGCGGTTAAGTTGGGTAACTGTGTCAAAACGGTCAAAACGGTGCATTGTGTTTGGCGTAAATTTTACTTGCTCTATAGGTTTTACACAGCAAAACCAGACTTTAAAATTTCAATGGTGGATGATCAATTCTAGTGTGAAATAACTTTACCGCCAAATGCTAAGTTTTAAACTATATTTGGTCCTCTGTGTAAGTCATCGCATATTTCAAAGTAGCTTGTTTGTTTGGAGGAGTCTTGTAAGAAGTCGCACCAGATGGGTGCACTCAGTGACCATCTACTCCCTCATAACGAAGATCCCTCAAAGACTAAATCTTCTAAGAATAAAGAAGCACCATCTGGTTCAGGTAGGGTGAGCTAACTGAAGTTATAATGTTTTCTTTCTCATTAAAATTTAATTACTTTCTATGATGTTTGTTATTATAGGCACTACAAAGAGGAAGGAGTTACATGGGACCACACCAATTCGTGTAATATTGGGGCGAGAAACTTGACGGCGTCAAATTTTATGCATATAAAATGAGCTTTACATGTAGCATTGCTAATCACATATATTCAAATTTTGTTTTCTTTTGCTTAATCAAGCTTGAGGATGACGTGGCTGTTGACTATGACCAGAGATGAAATAATATATGTCTCGGAAATATTCTCGATCCTAAGGGACGCACATGTTATACGTACACAATGTTGCCTTAGTGTATATAATAAACGATCATTTTATAACAAGTATTAATAATTAGTCGGTTAAAAGTTAAAGGACTAATTATGAATAAACCGAAGATTAAAGGGTGCGGTTTAAAACCCCTTAATCCTAGTCGGTTCAAGAATAACAACTCTAATGGGATTAGGAGAGATAAGAGCCTATATATACATGTTGAAGTTTTTTAGTCAGATGTATGCTTTAAAACAAAACATATATATCGTCCTTGTGCTTTATCTTTGATCGACCAAACCTTTAAAACATCAAAGTTTCTGGTTTACTTGTTATTTTTCTTGTTCGAATCGTAAAAACAAAACCACAAAGGGTTTGTTCGTGGTCTTTAAGAGGTTCGATCTTCAACAACAAGACTCGTTCGGTTTACTTGATTGTCAAGATTCGTTGATCGTTTGCTAATACACTACTAGTACTAGCATACTTCATTGTTTGCTAAGAACGTATTGTGTGTGGAAGCTTAGAGGAATCATACCTTTGATTCTAGTGGCACGGTTGTATTATACACACGCGTATATAGAAGACGGTGTTTACGGTTACCTTTAAACGGTGTATCGTTTCGTGCTAAAAGGTACATATTTTCTATCTTGTAATATATTGTGTTTCTACACTGATCATGATATTTCGCTGCTACTCGTGGATAATAATATGGCTATTAAGATATAAAACCCAACATGGCATCATGAGCCATCGTGTAGAATCTAATTACAAGAAATAAGTTTGGACAAAATTAGAGTTTCATATTAATTTAATGCCCCGTTGGGCGTTTTTGTTAAAAAGATTTGATCTTGAAAGTTAATAAAATTAATTAGACGAGATATAGGTAGTAATGCAATTTATATAAAAACATGATATAGTAATTGTTAATTGTTTTTAGTTTTTGTTAATTGTTAATAAGAATTCCATGATAAAAATTCATGCAAAATTTAATCTAGATGATATTAGATATTGTAATCATTGTTAATTGTTAAAAATTAGTTTTAAATGAAGATTAAATACACATAATTTTAAATATTTATCACTGGTAAGATCCTTGATTCATAATTCGGGAAGACCCTTATTAGTGAATCAATGGGGCCTAAAAATAGTTAAAAAGTTTTATGTGCTATGTGGTATTTATTTATATAAGGCTTACGCAATCGATTGTTTCGATGTATGTGGCCGGAGTTTATAGGACGAAGGAGCCTTATATGAATAAATGCATGTTTTATTATTAGATAATTAGGATCATATTTAATGTTTGCATGCCTTAATTGTTAAGTGTGTTTAAATAAATGTTATTTAGTTTAGTTGATGTTTATTGGTTTTATTTTAAGTTCTTGACTTGTGAGAAAATAAAAGAGTTTTTCTGAAAACAAAAATAAACATGACTAATGATTATCGAAATAAGATTTATCATGGACTATATATTGCAAAAAGTCAAAAATGGATCCGGCTTACATCCGGTGTAAAATCTTCCATGATTAGACTAGCAATTTATAGTTCATAATGTGTTTTAAATTAAAGTTTTAATTTTTATCAATGACGTAATTTGCAAAAGTACTATATAGTTGCAAGGATAAGGTTCGGGGAGACTCATCAAGACTTCGGTCTTGTAGATACCATTACCCTATAATACCTGACTACGTTGTAGTTTCCTTACCTTGTATACTATGTAGGAAGTCGCGAATGGTCTAGGGTTTGAATGATTTTTAATCATTCTTTAATCTTTTCCCGCGATAAAAGACAAATCTTTATATTTAAAGATACGTTGAATCGTCAATTTTAAGGTCTCACTATTTATGTATAAGATACGATGATAATAGGTGATACCGTAATAATAACTTAATTGAGTAAAAGTTTTTATTAAAATAAATGTTACGAAGATGTATGCATGCTTCTTCGTACATATTTGACACGTCAAATAAAATACCCTTTTTCAACTAAGTTTTTGCCATCCAATTTATAAAGACACTTGTAGACTGCTCTTTACCTATGCGTGAGACGCATGTAGATTTGCAATCACAAGGTAATTATACGCTTTTCCGTGAGACGGTGAGTGTTACATAATTACTGTTTTGAAATTGGACGACTTAGCGTTGTTGTGGTTAGACCTGTTAACACGCGGCATAGATGGGATGAAACATGCTTACTAGATATTATTGTAATAAAGTAAGTCCCATATGGTTTAGGAATTGCAATAGTTGTGAATTATCAATCGTTGATTACCTTTTGAATACACCATCACTAGCAGATCAACTGATGTGGTGGGGGTATGTCAAGTTGGGTCCTAACCTTAGGAAATTAATTGTTTATTTATATAAACGTGGGTAGTTAATTTTCTTCAAGGAGTATTATCGAAAATACTAATTCTTGAACTTTACTATGTTTTGTAAATGGCACTACCTGTCTAAAACATAAACCATTCGGCTTTCAGGTCGATGTTTGAAATTTCTGGAAATAATTTCAATGACTGGTTTCGTCAACTTAAGATGGTCTTGAGAGTTGAAAGGAAATTGTTTGTCATTGAACAGCCTATTTCTCTTGCTTCACCTACCGATTCTGAGTACTTGCGCAGTGGAATGCGGTATATGATTCATAATAAGGTGGCTTGTCTTATGCTCGAAAGTATGACTCCTGAACTTTAAAGACAATTCAAAAATTCCTCACGTTATGAAATGCTTCAGGAGCTTAAATCCATGTTTGAGAAACAAGTTGGAGTGGAGTGGTTTGACCTGATCTAAACTTTCCATGCTTGCAAACAGGATGAAGGAAAACCAGTTGGCCCATATGTCATTAGATGAAGAATTATGTAAAACTGGAATGTCTTGGTTATGTGCTCTCACAAGAGCTTAGTGTTGGTTTAATCTTGAATGACCTCACTACAATAAGCATAACATGGGGAAGACAATTGGTGAACTACATGCTATGCTCATTGAGTATGAAAAGGGTTTACCTAAAGGTGGTAAAATCTAGAAATCCAATAAGAAATCACTTAAATCTAAAGGTAAGGGTAAAGCTAATGGCAAGGGAAAAGATAAAAAAGTTTATATCCCTAAGCCTAAAAACCTTAAGCCTTCTGCTAAAGAGCACCCAGCTAAGGATGACACCTGCCACCATTGCAAAGAGGTGGGTCATTGTAAGAGGAATTGTCCTGCTTACCTTGCTGATTTGATTAAGAAGAAGCAAGTTGGCACAGCCAGTTCTTCAGATGTCTTCATAATAGAATTATTTTCTTTCCCTACTAAATCCTGGGTGTATGACACTAGTTGTGGTACTTATATTTGTAACACAAAACATGGTCTTGGAGGAGTAAGAAAGCTGAAACAAGTAGAAGCTATTGGAAGTTTTGACTTGGTTTTGCCTAATGGCCTTGTGATTTGTTTAGACAATTGTCATTATGCACCTTCTATACTTAGAGGTGTTGTTTCAGTTCACCGTTTGGTAGAAAATGGATTTGTCTAGCGTTTTACGGATTTTGGAATTTCAGTTTCTAAGAATAATGTTCATTATTTTAATGCTATTCCCAGTAATGGTGTTTATGAAATTGATATGCATAATCTTGTACCAAATGTTAATTCTATTTATAATGTTAGCACTAAAAGAGCCAAACATAATTTGGACTCCACTTATCTATGGCACTACCATCTTGCTCATATAAGTAAGAAACGTATTGAAAAGCTGCAACATGAAGGGATTTTAAAATCAACAGATGATGAGTCATTTGATCAATGCGTATCTTGTTTATCCGGCAAGATGACTAGGAAATCGTTTCCACATCGTCCCAAAAGGACAACTGATCTTTTTGGAATTATACATACTGATGTGTGTGGTCCACTTAGACATGTGTCAAGACAAGGTGCTAGCTACTTCATTACATTCACGGATGATTATAGTCGTTATGGTTATGTTTATCTTCTTAAACATAAACATGAGGTCTTTGAAACATTCAAGGTATTTAAGAATGAAGTGGAAAATCAACTCGTGAAGACAATCAAGGCTCTTCGATCATATCGAGGTGGCGAATACATAACCCAAGATTTTAAAGATTATCTTAAAGCTTGTGGAATTATCCAACAACTTACTCCTCCTTACACACCACAACATAATGGGGTGTTTGAAAGAAGGAATCATACTTTGTTAGACATGGTTCGATTTATGATGAATCTTACAACTCTGCCATTATCCTTTTGGGATTATGCTCTAGAGTCTGCAACACACATTCTCAATATGGTTCCAACCAAAAAGGTTGATAAGACTCCATATGAACTATGGTATGGAAAAGTTCCTAATCTGTCTTACTTAAAGGTCTGGGGATGTGAGGCGCTTGTGAAGCGGGATACGCCTGACAAACTCCAGCAAAGATCTGTTAAGTGTATCTTTATAGGATATCCAAAGGAAACAATGGGTTACTATTTCTACTTCCCATCTGAAAACAAAATAGTTGTTGCAAGGTATGCTGAGTTCTTTAAGAAAAATCTCATAACTCAAGAAGTCAGTGGAAGGGCCATAGATCTTAAAGAAATTCAAAATGAAGATACATCACCTTCTGAAATAACTAGCAAAATTCCTATGGAGGTTGAAGGTTTTGAACCACCTCAAGAGGAAGATATTCCTATTCGTAGGTCTGAAAGGACACGTCGAGCTCCAGATCGTTTATGTCTAAATGTAAAAGTAGATGAGCATAGTCTAGGGGATCTTAATGAACCCACTAGCTATAAAGCTGCGATGCTAGATTCAAAATCTAATAAGTGGATCGATGCTATGAATGCAGAAATACAATCCATGATGGACAACATTGTATGGGTCCTGGTCGATCTTCCTCCTAGCTATAAGACTGTTGGGAGTAAGTGGATTTTTAAGAAAAAGACTGACATGGATGGTATTATACACACCTATAAAGCTGGTCTTGTAGCAAAGGGTTATACTCAACTCTATGAGGTTGATTATGAAGAAACATTCTCACCCATCGCTGACATTAGAGCTATTAGGATTCTCATATCTATAGCGGCATACTATGATTATGAGATATGGAAAATAGATATAAAAATAGCCTTCTTAAATGGTTATCTTGATGAAGATATTTATATGGTGCAACCTAAAGGTTTTGTTGATCCTAATCATCCCAGAAAAGTATGCAAGCTTCAAAGATCCATTTATGGTCTTAAGCAAGCATCAAGAAAAGATTTGATGAGGAAATCAAAAGGTTTAGATTTGCTCAAAATCTTGATAAGCCATGTGTATATCAAAAGGCTAGTGGGAGTAATGTTACATTCCTCATCTTATATGTTGATGACATAATCATCATGGGAAATCACATTCCAAGTTTACAAAGTGTAAAAGATTATCTTGGAAAGTGTTTTGCTATGAAGGATTTGAGGGAAGCGGCATTTATTCTTGGAATCAAAATCTACAGAGATAGGTTAAAGCGATTGATTGTACTTGGTCAAAATGCTTACATGGATAAGATCTTAAAGAGATATAGAATGGATAATTCCAAACGTAGTAATATCCCCATGCAAGAAAACTTGACTTAAACAAAACACAAGGTGCTTCAACACCTAAAGAGGTGAAGCGTATGCAAAATTTACCTTATGCTTCGGCTGTGGGTTCCATTATGTATGCAGTAAGATGCACTAGACCTGATGTTGCGTTCACGCAAAATATTACAAGTCGGTTTCAACAGAATCCTGGTGAACTTCACTGGACTGCTGTGAAAATATTCTTAAGTATTTAAGAAATACTAAAGATATGTTCTTGGTTTATGGTGGAAATCCGGAAGCAGAACTTCGAGTTGATTGCTATTGCAATGCTGGATTTGAGACTGATATAGATGATATGAAATCTCTGATAGGATACGTTTCGTTTTGAACGAAAGCGCAATAGACTAGAAAAGCTCCAAGTAAAGTACTACTGAAATGCTTGCTACATAAGCTGAATTACATAGCTGCTTAAGAAGCAGAGATGGAAGTTGTTTAAATTAGGAAGTTTATTTCAGGGCTTGGTATAGTACCAATAATAAACGAACCAATTAAGATGTTTTGCGACAATTCAGCCGCACTTCTTATCGCCAACGAACCAGGGGTTCAGATGGGCGCCAGACACTACCATAGAAGATACCTTCTTAAAGTTCACACAAATGACAATCTAGCATATCCTTTTACGAAGGCTTTACCTAAAGGAAAGCTTACTCAACATGCTAGGAGCATGGGACTTCGTTTAGCTAGTAGTTTCATGTAGATCTGTGTTTAGTATTTGGATAAGGGATGTTTGAACAATTTATTTTATGATAATGATACTTGGTATTTTTGTTATATTTATCTTAAATTGTGTCCTATATTTGCATGTTTAAATCCGTGAATAATAATAGTTATTATTCTAAATTAATCCGTTGTCGATTAACAATATGGGAATATTGTTAAATTAAGACAATTCTGAGTGATTGGTGATATTATTGATATTAAGGATGTGTCCACCAAACTCACATGATATTCATAAGATGAATATTGGATTTCCCCAACACAAGGATATTACTTTATGGATCGTCGTCATCAAGTAAACCTTGTAAGTGATTTTTATTTACAAAATCCTTAGACTTAAGATGCAAGTAGGTCTTGCATATGTGGATAATCTTTCTTGATCTTGTCTAAGTTACCCTGAAATATGGATAACTAATAAGGGCTATTTCAGAAGTGATTTTGAAGCATGATGACTAGGCACTTGTAGTCAATATAGAATTTGTTCCTTTAAGAGTTAAAGAATGATGCCACTGGGCCCCTCGTAGAATTAATCAGATGTGTGTATGGCCGTACTCGAAAACTCATGCAGATATGTCTCATTGATTTTCGGTAATCTTGATTAGTTACATATATGAGAAACATAATCATTAAATAATGGAATGACATTGATCCATATCCATTTTAACACGGTATCAGAAACAAAGGGATTGTAAATTCATAAATCATTATGTCCGTGTTTTGAGAAACCACACTCGAATGTTTCTAGGAGCATTGGCGTGTTGCTAGACGCTTACCAATGTTATTATATAATTTATACATGTCCAAGTGGGAGGTGTTGGAATATGAACAAATATAAATTATATATGTCCGAAAATTATTCGAGCCTAAAGAGACGCACACGTTAATATGTAGAACAATGTATTTAATATATTAATGTAATATATTAATTTTGTGTTTAACTAACGATCATTAATAAGTTTAACAAGAATATATATTATGCGTGAATAGTTAAAGGACTAATATGCAAAAAATCGGGGAGAAAAGGGAATAGAATTTGAGTTTGTCTCCCTCTTTCCTATACTGGTTCAAATATCGTTTTCCATATGGAAGGATGTTTGCTTTTCTTTCCACAAGATTGAAAGGGCTATAATAGGAGGTCTTTGGGTTTTGTAAAAGATGTACTTGAAACTCCAAAAACCCTCAAAACTCTCTTTGTCTCTTTGGTGCGTTCGACCGGCCCCCAACCCACAAAAGAGGTTTGGTTTTTCCCTCCTCCTGCGTTTTTTTGCAATTCAAACAAAATAACCCTTTAGGGTTTTTGTTTTGTTAATTTAATCTCAAAAAAGGGCTCGTGTTTTGATTGATTCAAGAGATGAGACGTTGGGTTAAACACTATTAGTACTTAGTTACACTTTTGGTTAAACACTATTAGTACTAGCATACACATTGTTTGCTAAGAACGTATTGTGTGTAGAAGCTTAGAGAGATCTTGTTTTAGATCTTGGTGGTTTGCGTGGTATTATACACACGCGTATATTGAAGACTGTGTTACGTTTATTGCTATAAGCAGTCTAACGTTCCTTGCTAAAGGTATATATCTTCAATCCCTTGATAATTATAAGTTCTATACGTGTTTGATCTTTTCGTTGCGTACTCGTGATATGTTAAACTGTTAATTAGATCTAAAATCCCAACAAAAGGGATTCTAACTGTGGATTTTTAGGAACTTTAAGCAATTGCTTAATTATGTGTATTTTGACATCTTCATCGAATATCATATAGTTTTTATGTGTGTTAATTATATGTGCTTAAATATCATACTCCCCTTTGTGTGGTTAAAAAATTCATTTTATTGTTTTTACCCAACAGGTTTCGGTTACTACACTTCAAGTGAGAATTCTATGAGTGCATTTAAAGGTCGTTTGCTGTGATAAATACAAATGAACTATCTATGTGTCGTTAACGGTGAGTGCAATTTTTCTTCTTTGATTTTTTGATATTGGTCGTCCGTTGACTTTGACATGAGATCTGTTGGTTATAGATCCATATTTTACACATGTTCGATCATCATGCAAAAGGGAGAGCCGTTGGATGGACCAGTTAGTGTAGTGACCTAAACTTTTTTGGTGGCCAGCCCCGTGCTTTATAAAATCAAAATCATTCAACCTGCAATCTCAAGAAACAACCTCATGTTTGCTTTTTCTATGTTCGTGCACACTAAAACTAAGGAGGGTAAGGGTGATCATCTATGAGTCAAATAGAGACTGAGGACAACAATTAAATTAATAGTTTAATATATTGGTGTTTCATCTCCTAAGAATGTATTATGTATGTTATTACCCGGGTCTGTGTAACTAGAGCCAGGGTTTGTGCTATTGATGAATTTTATAAAGGGTGTTTGGATGTTTGTAGTAGCTTTGATAACATTGCAACAAGAAATTATAATAGTTTTTTTATAATACTCCAGTTGATATCCGTATTTCCAGCATTAGTAACATCCGTATAACTTTAACATCATTATTAACATCCATATTTCCAGACATCAGTATAACTTTAACATCGTTATTGACATTATATCGTAAGCTATAACTTTAACATCATTATTGGCATTCGTATTTCCAGCATTATAACAGTTTCTTGATGGTCTTGGTTCTTGTGGGCCAGTCTCCAACATTATAATAGTTACTTGATGGTCTTGGGTTCTGTTTGGTATATATATATATATATATATATATGAATGAGATAGAGAGAGATATGTAGTGGGGCCACAAAAATTGAATAAACCCACCCTTTATGCCAGATTAGTAATAGTGCATGTGAGTGGACATGAAGTCATATATTTTTTTGGGAAGTAACCAAACAACTTTCATCATGGTTAAAGTCAAATCTTTTCTTTAAAAACCCCAAACAAACAGGCCCTTGGTCTTGGTTCTTGCTAAGCAATCATTTGAACAATCGAAAAACACTGCGACGAAAATATCTATTGCTTCCAAAAACACTACTAAGGATAATTTTGTGAACAAACATCCTATGCGAAACATTGTTGAACTCTTGGATGTGGCACAAGTACAAAACCAATATAATTGACTATAATTCTTTCAATGTTAGAAATTTGTTGGTTAGCAATTATTCTACATATCATGTTGGTCGATAAATATATTTTTACTTTGTTATAAGGGTGTTCCTTCTGTTATTGTTGGTAATGTGATTGCTATACAAGAAGATAAAGGATGGTGGTACCTCATATGCAGGACATGTTGTACAAAGTTATGAAGTCAACTGATTACATTGATCTTGAATCTGAAGTCCCAAAAAAAGCTCTGGATGGGCCTCATGATTGGTGGTGCAGAAATTACCGGGCTTGGGTTTCGTTGATTAAATCACAGTGAGTTATTTTTTTATAATCATGTGATAAAATCTTAATTTCCGATTTACTCATTCAATGTACATATAGATGAATCCATTTTCTCACCAGAATTCATCAATGGGTTAAAGTTCTCAAGTGTTCCAAACCACAAACTTGCATTAAAAGTGGGTGTCCCGATAATGTGAGTAAATTGCAAAAATGGTCCTTGTGGTTTGGCCAAATTGCAGATTTGATCCGTCGAATTTCGAAATTGCAAAAACAGTCCATATTTTGAAGGTTTGGTTCCACTTTTGGTCCTTGGTCAACTAAAATGACTAAAATACCCCTCTTAACGAACGGTTTTTGTAAAAGAACTGAGTGGTATTTTAGTCATTTTAGGTCGACCAATGACTAAAAGTGGAACCAAATCTTCAAAATACAGACTGTTTTTGCAATTTCAAAATTCGACGGACCAAATCTGCAATTTGGCTAAACCACAAGGACTATTTTTGCAATTTACTCTGATAAAGTTGTTCTAAAATATTAATCAAGCAAATGAATTATATAACGGGTTAAGGCTTCAAGTTCTTAAATTAACAAGAACTTCAATTCGTGCACAAGGTTGAGAATTACTCTGTCTGATAAGCGTCTACCGCTAAAGATTATAAGGAAACAATATCCTTTGTCAGTTTCATTTGCTATGACAATTAACAAGAGTCAGGGTCAATCGCTTTTAAAAGTTGGTTTGTACCTGGCACGTCCTGTTTTCACACATGGACAATTATATGTGGCTCTTTCAAGAGTTAAAAGCAAAGGAGGTTTGAAGGTTGTCGTTTGTGATGACGAAGGTAATGTTTCGAGAACTACTATTAAAAGTGGGTGTCCTGATAATGTTGTTGCGAAATATTGATCAAGCAAATGGATTATGTAACGGGTTAAGGCTTCAAGTTCTTAAATTAACAAGAACTTCAATTCAGGCACAAGTTGTCACACCCCCAAACGTACGTGTCCGGAGGCGTGACGTCATCGTATACATCGCACAAGATCAAGTAAACGACCTCTATATGGACGTTTGATAAAACATAACTCATTGCTTTGGATAAATCAAAATAAGTCTTACAATATTCTTGACGTAAATGAAATAGTTTTAGCGGAAGCTTAAGTAAAATGCAGCGGAATCATAACATGTTTTTAAGACAACGAGTATTTAAGTTTAAAGATAAACATTCTTGAAAGACATCCAACAATGCATGCAACATCAACTAGCACTTCAAGAACAATCCAGCTAAGCACCTGAGAAAACATGCTTAAAACAGTCAACATAAAGTTGGTGAATTCATAGGTTTGAATTGATGTAAGGTTGGACCACAAGATTTTAAAAGTGACGTGACTATTATAACGGATACAATATCACATGAAAAGTATTTACGTTACGCTAAGCTCATGACATCGATGCTAAATTAAGAGATACATATAATATGCAAAGTGATGATATTGCCCTACATATGTCTGACCAAAACACCCCAAAGAGTTTCCGTCATGATATATATCCGTTCATTCATTGATACAGAAACAAGTAAGTACTTGCTTACCCGGATAGGGATAATTAGTCCTAGATAGATCTATCTATAACATTCACGCTTACTTACCCAATCGTTTGGTCATAAGTAATTAACGGTTCATGATGGTTTGGGCATGATAGTGGTCTAATCACTACTTAAGCAACACGTAAACAGGAAATGATAACTGAAAACACTTGTGTCTAAAATTTAAAACAAGCAATGTTTCCACACCCTAAAATAGTAAAGTTGAAATCATAAAATATGGGGCTATGAACTCATGTTAGAGCGATGAGAGAATGATATTCACGTAAAAGAAAGTTGATACAAAATCCTAGCAGACACCTAAAGGAATGACGCTCTTAGACTACTAAGATAGATATACGAAAAAACCCCCCTAAAAAAGCAAACGCTTAACAACGAGAATCATCATATGTGTTTTGTGTCTTTAGTTAAAAAATGGTGGTCGATATGATGAAAAAGTTCATGATTAAATTCGCCATCGGATTACTAAAAGTTTACTATTTTATGAAACTTTCTATTTTAAGGAAAAGTTCAAAGTTTTAGATGTGAATTCGCCCCTATATTTTGTTATATCCATATTTCCAAAAACCGCTTTAATCAATACTAAACCCTAACTTTTACTCTGACTCAGACGACTTATCCTCAAAAGTTACTATATTTAGAAGTCTTACGCGTTTAATAGCATTTGGGCATTCCATAAGTTAGCTTAAATGACGTTTCTAATGTTTACAATCAATACGCGAATGTTCTAAACGTTTTTTTCCAAGTATTTTAGAACCCAAAAAGGTCTACAAATTTCCGAAAACCTCATTCATTTTCCAATCAGCAACTATATCAGTGTTTTGCCCAAAAAAATGTTCAAACTTCCAAACGGTTGTATCTCTATCCGTTATGTGTCCGTTTTTTTAGCGGTTTCTTACACCAAAACGACCGGAATAAATGAGCGGGGAATCATATACTATCATAATCTTATGTTTTTAACACCTTAAAACATTTTTAAACATCTTTTAGCCTAGGTTTAAGTTTCGGACAACAAGCTTTATTCACCAAAACGCAACCAAAAATCACCCAAACTTCGCATTAGTGCCTATTCTAGCCCTAATCTCTATCCACCAATATTTCGTCATCAAAACCATAATCAATACTAACCTAATCCTAAGATTTCTATTGTTGCAACACTCATGTTCACTTATACTCGCAACCAAAACGTTTTGTAAATCAAAGAACCATAAAACAATACTAGTTTATGTTTTAACTTGCTTATTTTTAAAAACCACAAACACATAAGCCTTGAAACTTGAGAATGATTCAAAAACATAAAGAAATAACAAGAGATGAAATAAAACACTTACAAGAAGAAGATGAGTCAAGTAACACACAAGATCTAACCCAAAATCCTTAGATCTATAAAAACCCCAAGATGATCTTGTAGAACCCTTTTGATAAACCAAACCTTAACTCTTGAAATCTTTAGAAAACCTTGCAAACAAATGATAAAACCCTTGGAACACCCTTAGATAACCTTAAGAATCAACTTGGAATACTTGGATCTTGATAGAAAATCAAAATTATGAAATGTTGTTGTGGTTGTTTCTTGCCGACACACCAAAGAAGAAAAGAAGGAGAGAAGAGAAAACTTTGAGGCTTGTGAAAATGAGAATGACCTAACTCTTGCTATCACAAGTTATTTATAGTGCAAGAGGGCTCAAGGTGTATCAAAGTTATGAACCATGGCTAGGAAAAATTGTGAATTATGGACCCCTTGGTCCTTTGTGGTTTGACCGGTCTTAGCAGGAGGGGGGTTTACCATTTTGCTTTGGCTCTAAGGTGTTCTCCTATTGGTGGTTCCATGTGGTCCTCACCATGCAAGGTGACAAACATAGTGTAAGATCATATTTCATAATTTTCCATATTTAAACATGTATTATTTGCTCTCTGATTGAATGTGTGTTCTAAGTTCTCTTGGACTTGTCTAGTTGACTTCATCTGTTGACTTTGACTATTGACCTTAGTTGACTTATTCTTAGAGTGAATTAATACAACCATGTTTGCATGAAACCTAATCATAGCATAGTCATAAATCAATCATATCATCAAGGATGACCAAATTAATCAGTAAAATATATCTGTTGTGTATATAAACTGTATTGGTTAATTCTTAAGCAAAATCATGAATCCAATAGAAACTCAACAAATTGTTGCTCGTGATGAGAAATGGGTTCCATCTACAGAAAGAGTCAAGATAAGCTCTACCAATGTTAGACTGGAAACAACTGTGCAACAGAAAGAAGAAACATTTCAAGTTGTCATTGATGTGATCAAGAACTCCACGTGCTTCAAGGCATTCACTATCACTGCAGAAGTCCCTTAAATCTTTATGCAGCAGTTCTGGTAAACTATCAAGAAGGTCAAAGACTCAGAATCTTAGGAATTCCTTTTTGCCAACAAGAAGTGCATTGTCGATGCTGAAGTCTTTAGAAAGATTCTAGATATCTGTCCAAGAATTGAAAGTGAAGAATTCACTGAGGTACAAGATGATGATGCTACCCTCACCTTCCTCATTGACCTTGGCTGCAAATGTCCACTACACAAGTATACCAACATGTATGCGGATCACATGCATCAGCCATGGAGAACTCTAGCAGCCATTATCAACAAGTGTCTCTTTGGGAAGACTGCAAGCAATGACAGACTGAGAAAATCCAGAATTAGCATAATGTAGGGAATGTTCTACAGAGAAAATGTCGACTATCTTGAGCTGATTTGGGAAGACTTTGCTTTCTATATTAATCACAGAAAAGAAAGAAAATCAAGACGTGAAACTATGCCATTCCCCTGATTCACTAAAGTCATCATCAGTCACTTCCTCTCACAACACAAGTCTCTCTTCAACCTCAAATATCAACACTATCATACAATCAAGGATGATGGTATCGTAAGCAGACTCAAGTTTGTCAGAATTGGAGAAGACTATCAGGAATATGGACTAGCTATTCCTAATATGATGCTAAATGATGCAATCAAACAATCAGAATCTTATCAAATGTTCCTTAAATACTCAACTGGTCAAATTCCTCCCAAGAAGAGCAGAGGCAAAGGTTCACAAGGGAAGAAGACTTCAGATACTCTTGTGGCAGATGTCGATGTGTCTAAATAGTCTGACTCTAAACCAGCCAGAAAGAGAACTGCTAGTAGAAGAGTGGTAAAGAAGAAAGTCATAATTTCTGTAGCTGACAACATCATTCTTGATCCAGATGTCGCTTTGGAATTAGATAAATCTATCAGCTTCACTGAAGCTACAGAAGAGAAAGCTGCAAGGCAAGTCCATGCTACTCATGCAAGGATTGTGACTGAATCTGAAGCCGAACCTGCTAAGAAAAAGACTGGTAGTAGAAGTACAAGGGGTGTAGTCATTGAAGACACTCCAAATGCTCCAAAGCCAAAACCAGCCACTTCAAAGCTTAAACTCAAGGGTGTTTAATCTTTAACTCCTGAAGAACAAGAAGCTGCAGATATTATGCAAGCTCTCTGATGTGCTGTCGTGTAGGTGTTATTTTATGTATCAAGTTTTACTATTTATATTTTGCCGACTTAACCTAAAAACAACACTTTAACAGGCAGTGTACCCGGTCAATTGTAGTTTCGTTGGTAAGTAGGGTGTCGATCACTAAGAGCGAGAGCGTTAACTCCTATTTCTATTAGTATGTTAGTTATCTATGTTAGTACTAATTAACTATATTCTATGTTAAACCTAAACTAATTATAATGGGGGTTTTAGCCTGAGAGACTGGCACGAGTTTAGGTATCTAACCTAAGGTTTTGATGACAAGTAAAGCAATAAACACACACAAGAAGTCAAACAAATGATAGATAAGCGGTCGAGAACTAATGTAAGGAAAACGTAACAACCATGAATAATCCGATAAAACGCAGGTTTGTTTAATAGTGCAATAATTGTCTTATCTCGAAGGGGCATATCATTCATATACTTAGGCGGTGCTTCTTCCTAAGACCTAGACACGTTAATCCTGTCACAATTAGACGCATCCGCATAAAGCATCCTTATGTTGATTATAATCTATCTTAGAATCTAAGTAATGGTGCTCTTACTAAACCCTAGCTCATCGAGACCTTACCTACTTACTGCTTAACGGCGATTTATATACTATTAGTCTACTATCTGAGTCCTTACCAATAGAATAAGAACATACTCGTTGATCCTAGGGTCACCTGCTAGTCCAACTAAGCTCACTATTCTAAAGGCAAAGATAGGTCAATATTTGTGATCCAATGATTCTAGATATATAAATTGCAATATGGAGAGCTATCCTGGACTCTTAGCCTACGCCCAAACAACACCGAAGTTGCAGCGCATTAAATATGTAGGACTAGACCTAGTTGAATGATAGGTCGCATACTTAAGCACGTAAACGAATATAAATTGATAAACATAAACAACAATCAACGATAAATTAAGCAATCAATATAAACAAACCAAACATTAGATCTTCATAAACATGGCTGATACCTAAAGGTATCAGCCTATAGTCATTGTAAAAATACACACGGTTTGATATATGAACGATTAAAGTAAAGAAACCTCAATCAAACGCGTATTCGGTTGCGCGAAGATTACAAGAGTTTTCCTATGATCTTGAGGCTCTTTTCTGACCTTCTATGCTCCTTTATTCGTCTCTTGGTCGACTTGGTGGGTTAGGGATTCACTTGCATGCCTAAAACTGAGTTTTAGGTCGTCTATATATATTGGTCTGATGTCGGTATCGATACGGCGTATTGGGAAGTTCAATACGGCGTATCGGGTTGCTTGGCATGCGCTCCACGAATAAAATATTCCAGAATTTTCTTGAGCTGATATGGATATGGCGTATCGGACATACTGGATACGGCGTATCGGACCTATTGGGTACGGCGTATCAGACCTATTAGGTACGGCGTATCGGACCTATTGGGTACGGCGTATTGGGCTACTCTAGTACGGTGTATTAGGGTCCTTGGATACGGCGTATTGGCTTCTTGGGTATGGAGTATTGGCTGAAAGTGTACTTTTCTTGATATTTGACCAAAGTATAATATACGGCGTATTCTTCAAAGTCAGGCAATGGTCTTGTGTTCTTCAAAGTCTTTAGATACGGCGTATGCTTCTAGAATGATACGGCGTATTGATGTCAGAATCAGCGACTCTCTCAAACTCTTCCTTTATGCTTCAAAACACGTCATTTTCTCCATCGTTTGCCATCTTTCACCAATTACTCCATAATTACTGCAATTCTCAAATATAAACGATTAAGTAACAATTCTTTGCAATAACTATACAAAATGGGTTAATTACATGGGATAAATGATGCTATAAAATAGACGTTATTTGATGTCATCAAATATCCCCCCACTTGAATCCTACTTGTCCTCAAGTAGCCTTTAGAAGTTTATAAAAATGTATCCTTGAGGATAGCTTTTGTTAAAGCATTTATTCGATCTATTACAAATACACAACCAAACACCTCACGAAATAGGAAGATGAAAACACTCAAATCACTCAACTAATCTATGTGGTAACATGTAACTAATTCGCTCAATTGCTCGGTCGTGACGAGTATTCTATCATAAGCTTGGCAAGGATACACATCTCCACCACTAAAGCCAAGGAGTAACAAGTTTATAAAGGTAAATATGGGTTTTTGTATGGAAAGGCGTACGGTTGATTACTCTAACTAATCTTTCATCGATACCAATGTTCCAGGAGGGCGACAAAGACCACACATACACACCCGAATCCACGGGATAGACATGAGTGTTCGATCACATCCCCATTCGAATTTAACCAACGGTTAGGATGAAGAATGATATAGGGTAGGAACCTTCTAACTTTCACCAAAAGTCATAAACCAACGAGGCAGCTGAGACATGTATACACACCCGAATCCACGGGATAGACATACACGCTCGATCACATCCACGTTCGAGTAAAACCAGCGGCTAATCATTAGGTGAGAGGGAAGTAAATTGTTGTTAAATAAAATCAAGAAACAAATAGATTAAGACTTAAGATACAAGTTGCTAGACACTTATTTTCCTGACCGTTATTATGATAAAGACACAACTATTTACAACGTCTTGATCATAGATCAAAAACAACAACCTAAGTTGGCGTTCCCGTAACGGTCAACTTCCCAATCATCCCAAAACTTTACATACTCTACAAGGTAAGTGGCGATATCTTCCACTTTGTACAATACTCTACATCGTTGATTTTTAGACGTATCAACGAATAATCGATCCTTCGTGTAATTCCTTCGGTAGTTGCGAAACGATTATCATCAAACTTTTTCTCTCTTTTTGTATTTTTCTCATTTTTTTGATTTTTTTTCAAACCTCGGTGTAGTTTCACCATCTTCACGATCATAATAACTCCGAATAATTCCTTCGGTAATTCTTCATTCTTCAAATTCACCAATAATTGTGACGGTAGTAAAATCACAAGAGTTTTGACTAATATACATTCCCATTTGCAATGTGCAAATTTCCAACCGCACCAAAAAATGACACAAGACTCGGGAAATACAAACTTTACACTTTAAGCAACTAGAAACTGTAAATTAAACTTAATCTAACAGGGTAGGTTAAGGTGTAAGGGTGTAACGAAACAAATAATTGGTGTAAATTCCTAAAGAATTGGCTCTACGGGTTGTTCTATGGGCATCTTACTCTAAAAATGAGAGTAACAAAGGGTTTAAATAAGAGGTTAACTAACCGGTGTAGTTAGTTAATAAGCAACATGTATAGGCGATTTGGGTGTAATCCTAAAATTTACCAATTTAAACAAGTTACTCTATTTAAATCCATAGTACTTATTATTGCGGTCTCGAATAGATATACCAAGCCAAGTTCTAAAGTCTACAACATCACCGGCAAACTCATATTTTTGTGAAATTTGGGTAAACATTTGGAAACAGGAAGGCTAAATTCTTACAATATCTAACAAGGGTTATTGTGTGCGGGTTATGTAACATGTAATTTCACAATATCTAACAAGGGTTATTGTATGCGGGTTATCTAACAAGGCTTAGTGGAACCAAAGATGATGCCATCTACATAAACCTGAACTAGCATAATATCATCCTTGAGTCTCTTTATGAACAAAGTCTTGTCAATTTGTCTCCTGTGAAATCCATTCTCCAGTAGATAGGTAGAGAGTGTCTCATACCAAGCTCTAGGAGCTTGATGTAGACCATATAAGGCTTTCTCCACTTTGTAAACTTTGTTTAGAAATTCTGGATCCACAAAACCTGGAGGTTGATAAACGTATACCTCCTCTTCAATAGTACCATAGAGAAAAGCACTTTTAACATCCATCTGGTACACAGGAAAGTTCATGAATGATGCATAGGCTAAAAATAACCTGATTGCTTCAACTCTAGCAACAGGAGCAAAAACCTCATTATAATTTCTTGTTTATGTCCCTGTGCTACCAGTCTGGCCTTATTTCTTACTACTATTCCCCTTTTATCTTTCTTATTTCTATACACCCACTTTGTACCAATAGCCTTTTTGCTATTTGGTAAATCAACTAGAGTCCAAACCTTCTGAATTTTGAACTGAAGTGGTTCCTCTTGCATTGCTTCAACCCAACTTTCATCATTAAGGGCTTGAGGTATCTTTGTGGGTTTATGTTGAGAAAGGAAACAAGCAAATAAGCAGTTCTGAAAATCTTTATGATTTGTCCTTCTTTTCTTTTAAATGTAGCGAATCATAGCATGTTCTCCATAACTCTTCTTAATCTTTCCCCTTGTTTGAACTGGTGACATTAGATCTCCTATAATCTGAGCTTTAGGATGAATATAGTGTATCTTAGTTATAGGAATAGGACTGACAACAGTGGAAGGCTCCATGTTGTTGAAATCAGCCTCTGCACCCACACTTTCATTAGCAGAAGATGTATTGTTATGTTCCAAGTCATCATCATAGGCATTGCCAAAAATGCCAGTTGTTTGCATTTCAGCAGTATCTTCTAGTTCAGGCATGAGAGGATCATATGGAGGACTGAAAATTCTTGATGCACTAGCAGTACTAACATCCTTGAATAAGTTAGCAGTATAAACTGATGTGCTAATAGTATTAAAATTGTTAGTAGTGTTTCCTCTTGTAACCTTTTCTTGAAGAAGATGGATATTACTTTGTGCTTCAAGATCCTTTCTTATAACATCTGATTGCTCTGTTGCTTCCTTCTCTTGATTCATCATCCTGTCAAGAGCATCCTTCAAGGCTTGATCATTTTCACTTGCTGGTTCTTGTACATCCTTATTACCAGCTGCATTAACTGCTGTATCATCTCCTTCCTTGTCATTTGTGCTCTTGTAGCTTGAAGAGATAGAAGACCATAATGGGAACACAATATATTGTTGAGTAGACACATTCTTTTCTTAAGTATGTCCAAGTTCAGCATTTTTCTCTAAACTTGTATCACCATTAGTGTCTTGTTGACCTGCACTTTTGTTAGTTTGATTCCCTACAGAAACTGATTAATAATTCATAGAATTTGTTAAGGAATCAATATCAAAAAGACAGTTAGGTCCTTGTCCTGCAACATTTGGCTTATTTTCAAGAAATGTTACATGAAGATTCTCTTTAACTTTTCTGGTTTCAGTAATAAATACCCTGAAAGCCTTGCTATGCACAGAGTATCCAACTAAAAATCCTTCTTCAGCCTTCCCATCAAATTTACCTAAAGGGTCAAGTGTGTTTAGATAGTGACAGGACCTCCAAAAGGTCTCATAAAACTTATGCTTGGTGCTCTACCAATAATAAGTTCATAAGGTGTCTTGTTATGAGGCTTGGTTACTAAAACTCTATTCAGGACATAGCAAGCAGTATTAACTACTTCAGCCTAAAATATAGTAGGTAGAAGTGAGTCTGCTTGCATGGTTCTAGCTGCCTCAATCATGGTCTTGTTCTTTCTCTCAGCAACTCCATTTTGTTGTGGAGTTCTGGCAACACTATATTCCTTTTTTATCCCTTTTTGCCCACAGAATTCATCCATTTCCTTGTTTTTGAATTCTGTACCATTATCAGATCTGATTACTTTAACCTTATGGTTTACTTGGTTTTCTACTTCTGTTATAAATTTCTTAAGAATCCCACTTGTTTCATTCTTATGAGCTAAGAAGAAAACCCAGCTAAACCTGCTAAAGTCATCAGTCACTACTAGGCAATAGGTCTTATGGTTGATACTCCTAATAGATGTTAGACCAAATAAATCCATATGCAACATATGTAATGGTTGGCTAATAGAGCTCACAAGTTTAATATTGCAGGAGGCTTTATGTTGCTTTCCTTTCAGACAAGCAACACATGGATGGTCATTTTCAAAAGTCTTTGAAGGAAGACCTCTTACAAGGTTTCCCTTCACAAGTTTATTCATTGTTTTAAAATTCACATGACCCAGCCTCCTATGCCATAGATTAGACTCATCAGTTGTGGCTTTTGCAAATAAACAAGTTAAATCTCCTGAAGAAACAACATTCTTTAAATCAAAGCTGTACATATTGTGTTGTCTAGGGACTCTAAGCAGTACTTGATTTTCATTAGGTAGCTTAAAATCAGGAGACAAAACAAGACATTCAGTTTTAGTGAAAAGAACACTGTTTTTCTTGTCACACATTTATGAGACAGAGAAAAGATTAAACTTTAGTTCCTTCACAAAAACCACATCTTCAAAGTCTATATTATTGGTTCTTATCTTACCAATACCTATTATCTTACCACCTTTAGTACTTCCACCAAAGGCAACAAAACCTCCATCAATTTCTTCATAGTCATAAAGTAAGGCTTTGTTCCCTGTTATGTGCCTGGAACATCCACTGTCAAACATCCCTTTGTATTTTAAATCTTGTTGTTGATTCCCTAGCACAAAAATAAGAGAGTCAACTTCTCTTGGGGACCCAAGCCACTATTGACTTGAGTCTGCCTTGTGGGTCAACATATTTAACCCTTTTTAAGATCTATGATCCACTATTGTCTTTGGAGACATTGTTTAAATCAGTTTTCTTTGGTCTCTGGTCACGCGCGAGCTCACCCCTTAAAACTATCTATATATGATATAAATACAACAAGGGACGAAATCATGCGAGAGCAAGAAAACCGGAAGCAGTATAGAGAAACTCCGGGTCGTTAAGTCCCAACGAGGCTAGAATGGAAATTCGCAAATTGATTGATGATTGGTGTTTGAACGTAACAAGGAATGATTGGGAATTAAAACTGAAAGTAAATGCATATAAAATGAAAGCTAGAAATAGCAAAAACACTAAAAACTTTTACACTAAGGCACAAATAAGCTCTAATAAGCTTAAGACA
>BQNB010033494.1:0-52280 GCA_026074375.1 Tanacetum coccineum
CCTAGTCGTCCCCTGAGATGGGAGAGAAAAGGATGCTGAATTGTGAAGAATCCGGCCTCTATTTATAGGTTTCGTATTGACTACGGCGTAGCCATAAGTAATGAGCTACGCCGTAGTTTCATAAATGCAAATTTTCGTCCAATATCTTCACTAGCTATGGCGTAGTCCATGGTGTGGAGCTACGCCGTAGTTTATTCAAGCATAAAATCTTCATTTGGGCTACGGTGTAGTCCTTACGGGCCAACTACATCGTAGTTGGTCTTGATCCAAGTAGCCAAATTTGGTTAAGTCATGGCTACGACGTAGTCCCTACGGGTTAGCTACGCCGTAGTTTCTTCCTGGAAAACCTCCTTAGTGCATTTTTCATGCACCCTTCCATTTCCGCGACTTTCCACTCCAACGATTATATTTTCCTAAAAATAAAATAGGAAGCAATTAAGTACACGTTTCTAAAGAAATATAGCAATATGAGCAATTTATAAGGGATTTGATATTAAAAATCTTAAAGTATTGGATGTTATCAAGCACGCTTAGAGACATAAGATAATAAATTAGTATAAAGCATGACATACTTAAATGCTAATAGTTGATATCCGATCTGTCACACCTTGCTAAGCGGAAACACGAGGTACGACAGTTTAGACATATCACATAAGATGATTGAATGACACCATACATGATTTAATATAAAAGAAAAAGTTTTCGAAATACAACAACTAAAAATACAAGTTTAAAAGAACAACATGATAATGTAGATTGTTTCCGAACTTGCATTTCCCAATATAAGATAATTGTTTTCAAAGATAACAACATATGTGCAAAAGTCCAATGCAATGCAATCACTAAGTTTCCACTTTTGGCTGATCACCTGAAAAGCATGATAAAAATGGTCAACTATGAAATAGTTGGTAAGTTCATAGGAATTTGTACACAGCACAAAGTAGTTCCAATAGATAGTTCCAAAATGGTTCAAAAATAGCTCCAAAATAGTTCAAGTTACCAAAAGGTATTTAACACAAGAAATGTAATTGGTATGTGCTTATTTACTGTTAGCCTTAATTATATTAATTCAAACAAGAATGTTATCGGTCTTATAAAGTCAAACTAGGTCTTGTATTGTAATAGGCTAGTCGGGTTCAACGGGCTTGGATTGTAATCTAATATTGTCCGTGTTTCGGGCTCAAAGCCCAAGTTTAGCCAAGCCCGGTCCAAGTAGAAAAGCCCACATGCCACTTATGACTCAAGGGTATAAAAGAAATCATCTCCACACATGGAGAGGGTGTTGGTTACATTTTCTTTCACTTGTAACTCACCTTTCTCTCTCTAATCTAACTTTCCTAGTTTTCTTTTCTTCCTTTTCTTCTTTCTTATTTGCCGGCTCACTAGGGCTTATTTAGGCCTTATTCGGGTTTGCTTATTAGTTGTGAAAGGATTATTATAAGACTAACATGTGGTATCACTCGCCAAGGGGTGGTTAGTGTTCGATTTATGTGGTTTTGATAAGCTTACCGTGGCTTATTTCTCCTTAATAAGCTCATGGTTCAAAATCTTTTAGCTTATTGGCTTATTAACCTTATTCTCTCTTTGTTCTTCATGTTCTTAATCTTATTTAGGAGCCATTTGATATATTAGATAAGCTCTAAAGTCTTTTTTAAGCTTATTTACGAAACGGCTTATTTTTCTTCTTTTTCTTCTCGCCGTGGCGTATTCTTGTTTGATTCGGAAGATACACAAGAGTCACGTCATCCTTTTACTTTGTTCTTCAAACTAGCTTTTTAGTTTTCATAATTTCTGTGCTTATTTTCGAGCTATTTCCTAGCTTATTTCGAGCTTATTCAAGCTTATTTGGGAACTTATTTCGTGGCTTATTTGTGATTCCTCTTATCCTATTTAGTGGTCCCAACCGGTTAAGACAAAGAAGGAACATAGATCCACCATTTTAGGATCATAGTACCATTAGTTTTTGTTGTTTTATTAAGAAGACAAAAAGTGGTCCTCACAAGAAAGTGTTTCCAAGCGAAATATGTTGATATTTGAGCGAAATATGCAAGTTTAGTTGTTAAGCGAAATAAGTTAGAAGACAAGCGAAATATGCAGGATTAATGTTCAAGCGAAATATGTTGAATTTCAAGCGAAACATGCAAATTTAAGTTTAAGCGAAATATGTTTCAATTCAAGCGAAATGTGCAGTTTCCAGTATTCAAGCGAAATATGTCATGGACAAGCGAAATATGACAGTTACTTTCTAAGCGAAATATGTTTAGATTTTTCAAGCGAAATATGTTTTGAATTGTCAAGCGAAATGTGCAATTTCTGAAGCGAAATATGTACTGATTTTTCAAGCGAAACAAGTATTCATTTTTCAAGCGAAACATGCAACTTTCATTTTTCAAGCAAAACATGCAATCTAGCAAGCGAAATATGTCAATTTTAATTTCACGGTTTTTCTATTGATTTTGTAAAATCTCGACAAGTAAACTTTTTCCTTCTCGGTTTTAATCATAAAGTTGTAAAATCTCATGGAGTTAATTGCATTCTCTCTCACCACAATACAATCAACACTTCATAACACTTAAGATCCGATATCCATTCACAACTTCATCAAAATGTCAAATTCAAATATCAATTTGCAAACTCAATCATCGAATGCTCTTCATAATGCTATCATGGAAGCGGGTAGCAAAGATCGTCCACCAATGTTAGCACCAGATAATTATGTTCAGTGGAAATCCAGAATCAAGAGATACATTAACACCAAACCTAACAGTGAACTCATCCACTATTGTCTCCAAAATCCACCATACACGTATCAATGGGCTGAGAAGACAGTTCCAGTTGCTGAAGGTAGTTCTGAAACAACTACAGAAAGGTATATGGAGAACTATAAGAATGTTTCACAAGACATACGCGATCAACTGAATGCCGAAGCTGAAGCCGTTCAGATCATTCTCACAGGGATAGATAACGATATCTACTCCACAGTTGATGCTTGTCCGAATGCATGTGAAATGTGGAAAGCCATTGAAAGGTTGAAACAAGGTGAATCAATCAATGTTCAAGATCTTGAAACTAATTTATATTGGGAGTTTGGAAAATTCACATCACGGGATGGTGAATCACTTGAATCGTATTACTCACGGTTTTACAAGATGATGAATGAGCTTGTCAGAAATCAGTGTCATGTTACAAATCATCAAGTGAATGTCCAGTTCTTACTTCAACTACAACCAGAATGGCAAAGGTTTGTGACACTTGTTAAGGCAAAAGACAAGGAGCTGAAGACTGTCTCCTATCACAAACTTAATGACATCCTGAGCAACACAGAAGAAAGGCAAGAGATTAAGAGAGCTGAAAGACTAGCACGTACTGCTAATCCACTTGCACTTGTTGCTCAACAACAACCAGTTTACCATCCTCAAAACCATCCTACTCAAAACACTCAATATTCCTCCACCATATCACAACAATCTACCAAAAATAGAGGAAAAGCAATTGTTACCTCTTCTGCTCCTACTTATGATCCAGAACCTGCTACGGTTACTGAAGATGAGGAAATGTTAAAGGAAAAGGAGATTGACAAACTCATGGCTTTAATTTCTCTCTCGTTCAAGAAAATCTACAAACCTACCAACAACAACCTTCAAACTTCATCAAACACTAGTAGAGCTAATCAAGATAATTCTCCAAGAATCAACAGAGGAACTAGGTATGATAATCAGAGGGCAGTTAATGTTGCTGGGGCTAGGGAAAATGTAGGTACTCCGGTAGTGTAGAAGTTTGGGATTCAGTGTTATAACTGCAAGGAATATGGGCATGTATCAAGGGAATTGCATAAACCGAAACGAGTAAAGGATGTAGCTTATCACAAGGAAAAGATGTTATTGTATAAACAAGAGGAAGCTGGGGTTTAGTTAAATGAAGAACAAGCTGATTGGAAAGATGATACTGATGATGAGTCTGATGATCAGGAATTGGAAGCACATTATATGTACATGGCACATATTCAAGAGGTTACTCCCAGACCTACCTACTAATCTCACTCCTCCTCCCAATCTTTGATGATGAGCCAATGCATCATCAAGTGTAAAAACCAATAATTTGAACAACTATAATGTGTTTTTCCAATCAGACAAACTTACATCAATGATCATCTTGAATCAACGTAATAGACATAATATCTACGCGGAATAAGGGACACCCATATCACTATTGACATCATGTATATATGTTATGATAGAGTTCAGGATGACCAGGATGAAACTGATGATCTTGATTAAGAAAGTAATTTGCTTGCTTCTTTAATTTAGAAACTAAAATGTGAAATTGATGACAGCAAAAACCGAAATAAATTTTTGGAATCATCAAACAAGGCTTTAGTTGATAAATTGAAAGGTGAAATTAAGGATTTTAAAACTAAAAACAAAAGTTTAGAATAATCAAATAACCATTTTCAATAAGAAGCACAACAATGAAACTCTGTCTAAGACGTAATCAGCTTGATGTTTAAAAGACCTTATGAAGTTCCAAGCGGAACTTGAATAATTATAGAATGATGTGAATTAATGCGTCAAAGGTGGAAATTAATTGTGCAAAAAGCTAAAGGGGATTTAATAGTCATACAAAATTGATTTGAAAAGTCATCTAATGCATATACTCGACCATAAATGATTTTAAATCAAACAATTCGGATATGAAAAAGACTTTTGGCACATCAAGAAACCATCCTCCATAATGTCACAAGCTAAAGAGGCTCAGATTAAAGCTTTACAAAACCTGAAGACAAAGAAACTTGGATAAAGTCATTGCTTTAGAAAACAACGTCAAGGTTTTGAATGTTACAACGTCCTATAAAACCACATCAGTCTGTTTCAAACAATGAATATGCTTAATCGTAATTGTACAACGATTTTTTTTGCAAACCTGAGCTCCTCAAAAAGCTACAAAGAGCGAATCCTTGTTTGTAATGATTATAGGTTTACTATAATGATTAATCTTGGCATTAATGTACACCCTTAATATGACGAAACGATTCGTCTTGACAAAGAAAGTCGATCAAAATTAAGCGATTTAATCAGACCGTTTGATTATGACAAGTTGAATAATCTTTATGATTTGTTCGTTCCACAACGGGAAAAGTCGCCTGAACAACACTATTTTCCAAGAACTAAAGAATGAGTCATACATCTAAATAATGAAATTTTCCAAAGAGTCTTTTTGTAAACAAACAACTTTGTTAGAAAAACGAATGGATGAATCCATTCCTTGGGATCAAAAGTGTAAAAGCTCTAAAGAACTTTTCAAGATTAAAAAGAGTGTTGACAAACGATTTTTTGATGGAGGGTGGAAACGTTTGCAGAACAAACAATCGCTAAAAAACTATTTTTGGTTCTAACATCAGATCCTTCATTCAAAACAAAATCGAATGAAATTTTTGCCCCCAAATTAGAAGAATCGATGCGGACATAGAAAATTTTCACGTGTGTTTGAACGAGGAAATGGTTGCTGATTTGAGATACTTTAATTCCACGTTAACATGAGTAGACACCTCAAAATCTCATTGGAAACCTCAAAAAAACATAGCTTTTGAATGAAATTGACCGACTATCCAGGGAATATTATTATGCTGATGACATGAATGCTATACTTGGTGTGTACACTGATCTGGATAAAGTTACTAATTTGCAATGTGATTACTTGGAAACTATGGAAAAAGTGAACATCCTTGTAAAAGAGCTTCAAAAAGTAGAAAAATGCGTCAAGAGTTTTTTGAAGCCACTTCAGAAACCTGCGATAATCTTGAACTTGATTTACAACAGTGCAAAGAAAAGATAAAAAATGACAAATCTTTCAAAGAAATTAAGTCAAACGTATTTCTGAAAGAACGTGAACAGTATTTTAAAATTCAAGATTTGAAAGCTCAATTACAAGACAAAGGAATTGCAATAAGTGAGTTGAAGACACTCATAGATAAATGTAATAGGAAAATCTGTGGAAACTAAGTTTGAAGAATTCATCGGTTATTCGACAACCGAATGCTTTTAAAAGTCAAAGATAATCAATTTTTAGGGAAAACCAGCTATTTTTTTAGATTCTCTTGCATAAGACAAATTTTTCAAAGTCAAAGTCCGTACCACAACAACATGTTCCTCATGATTTTCAAAACATCACTGCACAGATTGTTGCCTCAAGAATGTTATGCAATTTTCAAGAAGACAATATGATTTGCACCAAGAATGTATAAAGTGCACACAAAGCCTAATCAAACTAGAAAACACCTCGTTTGCTCAAGAATTAGAAAAACTAACACAACGCGTGCATTTCCTATACAGGAGTAATCTCCCCACTACTAGTGTTAGCAAGAAGCAACCACAGCTTAAGAGCAATCAAATGGAAGATAAGTCAATGCCTAACAATATCCAAGGGATAGAAGCAAGAAAGAAAAGACCACGTAGGATTTTAAGTATTTCTAATATAATTAAACATCTGAACTACGTTAATGACAGGTTTGCGAATGGCTAAGACCACAAATGTTCAACTTTTATCTGTGTTTACTTATGGCAAATGTGTCTGAATGACAATCATGATTTGTGTGTTCTACATTATATCAATGGCGTGAATTCTAGGACTAGACAACCAATGGCTGTGCCTATTAGTACTAGAGAACCCAAGCATAATGTGAACCAATCTGTTGCAACATCCAGTAAGAAAACCGTTGCAACAGACTCCACTGTTAAGAGATCTAGAAACATCACTAGGAAGGCTATATGAGCAAGTAGTAAGACCAGGCATTGGTGTTATCCCAAGTATACACCACCCGGATACAATTGGACCACCTAAGTCTCATAGGAAATGTTAACACCAAACGTGAGTAGCCCCGGAAATGCATCTAGAACGCTAATTTTTTTGGAACATACTACTCTAGGTGATTTCCACTATGGCCAATATTCCATATGTCTTCTAATTCTTTTGTAGCACGACGAGATAATCTATTCATCTTTGACATCTGGGTGTTCAAAGCCTGTAACCTTCTCATTTTCTTGTAACATTTCTCATTTTCAGGTTATTTTCAACTTTAATAAATTCCATTATTTATTTTTAGAGTTTTACGCGTTCGCTTTTAATTATTATCTTATAGTTAAATCGCGTAAACTAAAAATCAATGATCAATGTAAACGGACATCAAACAAATTAAAGTTGACATCAAGCAAGTGTTATATGATTATTAGGAGTATAATTTATAACATTTCATAATTTATTTTTGTTGGTTACGTAAAACGCTTACGTTTCGCAATAAATTACATTCGGTCGTACCCGGAAGCACCTTTACCTATCTACACTTAAACAAATACCCACGTTTATACCCAATACTCAAATTTTAATTATTTTTCTCTCCTATATCACTTTAGAACCGGACCTAGGCAATTTCTCATGAATTAAATCATTTAACCTTTATAAAACCTATCCTACAAGTTGTAATCCTTACACATAATGTACCTTAAGCTCAAGTTACTAAAGATTGTCAAATCCCTTGTACCCTTCCCCCTCCAAACCGTGGGATTCACCTAGGGAGGAGGAGAGGTCTTTGACCTTGTCCTTTTACCATTTATACATCCATGGTTTAGGTTTAAGGTGGTTTACTAGTTTCCTAAGCTCTATATAATGAAAGCCTAAAGTCCTTATTACTCTTTCACTCTCATTCAAACAAAATCAAGCAAATACTCTCTCTATTTCACCCCAAAACCCACGGCATACCTTAATTATTTAGGGTTCCATTTTTCTTTTGCATCCAAGGTATTCCAAGCATTCAAGTGTTCATCCTAAGACTACCTAAGACTACTCAAGGTGTTGGGAAGCTTGGATTCGGGTTTTAAACGAAGGATTTTATCAGAAAACAATTTAGGTTTTCTTGATTAGGGTTTGGTTTTGATGGCTTGATTTTTTGTAGGTTTACATCTCGTGTTCATCATCCGACTTTGATTCTATAAGGTCAGTTAAAGTTTTTCAATACCTCGATTATTAATTCCTATTGTTTACCATATTTAATTTATTGCATTAGTTTAAATCACCACCTAGTTTTATTTTAAAAGTTATATAAAGTAAATGATGTTTTCATATGGCCAAAGACATGACAATTAGTGGACTAAATACATGTGAAATATACGTACAACACTTGGGTTAAACTAATGATGCCAAAGGTTTCCTAATTAAATAGATTGTAAATTACTTGTTTAATTAAAACCCTTAATATGACTTTATATATATTTTTGAATTCGAAATATAAACTTTATTTTTTATATTTTTTATAAAAATAGTACTCTTTAAAGGATCGTGAGCATGTTAAGGAACTCGAAAAAACGAATTATAACGAACAAGATCCAGAATTTTACAAGTTATTATTTAATTACTTTATAAAATAATTTATAACCTGTGATGAACAGTAACTTTTACTATTTCATCCGATATTAAAATCTCATAAATATAGATATTTTGAATAATTTTCCTTAATACGAACACCACGGACTTAAAAACTCGAAAAACGGAATTAATAACGAATTAGTTACGTTAGTTACAAGATATATATATATAATAATCTATAAAAACATTGTTAACTGAGATGAATAGTAAATGCTACTGTTCACAGTGGATTAAATTTTTAGAAAAAAAATATTTTTGATAAATTTTAATACTAATCCAGACACTAAGGATCTCGAAAACGGAACTATAGAAAACGAACGAATTATGATTAATAAGTTACAAATAATTAGTTTAAAAAAAAGTTTTTTATAAACTGCATGAACATAAAAAGTTACTGTTCAACATGGGTAAACTTTATAAATATAATATTTTTGATGTAAATCAATTTTAATACGGAGACGTGGACATAAGAAACGTATAAAACGGAGTCGAAACGATAAAGATATGAAGTTTTAAAACTCGCGCGCATATACATAATATTTTTAAAATAAATATTTATAAAATGAATTAATTTAATAATAAAAATATCATTTAATAAATCATATATTTTTTACAAACGATTGCATTATAAAAACGAAAATAATATTTTCTTACGGACACTTGTACACACGCTTTTATTTAACAAGAGTTACGAGTTTAATTATTTGTTTTAAACTTTTAATTATTAATAAAAACTATAATGTGGTGGTGTAGCTAAGCAATATGTGATTTATATTTACATAAATAACATTACACCTCAAACGACCTAATAAATATTAGTAGCATTCAATTGCCGAGCGATTCACCTCAGTTGATTTAGATAATCAATCATTCCTTTCGGTGAGTTCATAGCCCCGCTTTTATACAACTAATATTGTATTAAACAACATTGGGGTGAGAAACATGCATGGTTGTTACATTTGGACGCAATACTCTTTTAAACATATTACGAGTGTTGGCCTAAGTAGCTAAACCCACTAATTCCCACCCTCATGAACTGTCAATTGCTATTACGAGCGCGATGTTATAAAAAGATCTATTTAGGATTGACATCCCATTTCGTAGTGTGAGTAGCGCACATACATTTTCGGAGTACCGACACAACAACGTATACAAAAAAAAAAACAATTTTAATAGGTCGGAACATTTGGAAGTTGGTTGAACACTACATGGGCACACTTAGTGCATAAATTGCATACATATATTCAGACTCTTACGGTGTCATGAACTTAGTGCATTTCGTAATTACTTTTGAGATATTGTATGTGTTACATGTCTTACATTTGAAATCTTGTGTCCTACTTTAATACATTTTACTAAACCTGTGAATTTAACCCCTTTATGTAGGACGTTTTAAAGCATGTTTTCTCAAGTCAATAAGGTACAAGAACAAGGATACATTGGTGGTCATCATTTGGAGTCCTTACTATAAAGATTTGGATCCATTAACATTTGGGCATATATGTTATGTCTTAAAATCTGTTACTTTTCATGGATGAACTATATAAGGCTTCGGCTATTGTAACAAAACAAGTCTTGTTTAATCCAATGATCAATTTATAAACGACTCATATAGAGGTCGTACTCATTATCTCGTGCTGTTAGATACATGAAGTAACATTCCCAACCCATATCCGCTGCGACCCATTTTTGGGGAGGTACAGATTGGCATCAAGAGCCAAGGTTATAGAGAAACCGGTCAAATGTTTTTACTTGGACTATAACCATTTTTCAAACATTGCATCATACAAAAGTTTCACGGGACACATACACTATTGAGTTGCATTAGTTGGTTATTCTATATGCTTTCATGATATGTATACATGTTTATATTATATTAACATATAATAATATACTAGTCTTATAAAAAAATACTTATGTAAAGTTTACTTATCTCCTGCATTCATGTCTTCTGCATCAACCGCCCCCCCCCCCCAGTCACCATACACCTCTGAGTGACAACTGATTCCCTCACCAGGCAGAGTCTTCTGGGGACCGACGAGTGGGTATCTGATGGAGGTAGACCACCAACTAGTCATCGTATTAGGATACATGGACTTTCCCATGCAGCCAGTACCCCACCAGCTCTGAGTACGTGCCCGACCTGAGCACTCCACACATCCCCAGACTATGTGCCCTGAATCCAGATCAACCCCACCATCACCCATTGAGATACCATTTGTACCCGAGCCTGAGTACCCCGAGTACTTAGTACCTTCGGAGGATGAGGCAAACTCCAAAGAGACCAACCTCAACCCGCAGATGCATCACCCGTAACCTTTAACCTACAGCTATGTAACATGATACCGATCCAGAGGAGGATCCCGGAGGATGACTCCTAGGAGAGCATGCTGATTTACCCTGCTGACGGAGGGAAGGAGATGATGAGCCCTCCAATGATGACAGTGATGATGCTGATGCAGATGACGATGAGACCTTTTAGGACGAGGATGAGGACGAGAGGAGGAGGAGCACACCTAAGCTCCAGGCCGACTCTTCTGCTATACCTGTTGTTGACCCTGTTCCCTCGGCTGGGGATACAGAGGCATTTGAGACTGATGAGTCTGCACCTACACCGAGAGCACCTCAGATTAGGATCCCCTTTGCCCAGACACGTCTCCGTAGGGCACGGAAGAGTGTCAGACCTGAGCCACCGATGTCGGCATCCATGGAGGCACGCATTGCTGAGCATGCTGCCGCACCTACACCACCACCACTACCTGTGTATCTTCACCATTACCCCTACCAATCACCACGTCACCACTAGCCTACGAAAACAAGGAGCACCATTAGGCTATAGGGCACCGGATCTGATTAGAGCTGCAGTTGCATCACACCATTATCCACTCCCACTCTACTGCACCCAGGACTGATAATCCTGAGGCCTGATAACCGCCTCAAAGAGAGCTATGGGTCTAAACCCCATCACAGGCGAATTGACCCTTGGGGATAGATTGGGAGGCCGATGATGGAGATAGCACCGACCACCTTGGAAGGGGTCGACCAGAGAGTGACAGAGCTTGATACTACAATATACAAGAGACTAGAGGAGTTCGAGGTAACGATTGATGAGGCACATGATGACCGGCTACTTGGGAAGCCCTAGTCAAACACACATACAGAGAGGAGACCTACAACATCCTCACCGCCGCACCAGCATTTGGCTATAGAAAGAGAGGCTATATATGCTCGCATAGCATGGACTAGTTCTGAGGAGAGGAGTGCAGCCATAGAGGCACATGTTAGGACACTGGAGGCACAGGTTGCCACATTGATTGCTCAGACCACATCACTTCAGACTCAGTTGACTACAGCACTTGGACGTATTGCGACACAGAGGCTAGAGACCCAGAGCCTCAGGATGCAACCAGCTGAGACCAGGCAGCATCCATTAGTCATGCATCATTTGTAGCTATCCTGTATAGCCTATAAGTTTTATGGGTTACTCCCAGCTAATAGGCTGTAGGGACTTTTGTTTTATCTTTTTAGCTATCATTGTATGGCGTGTTAAGTATTATGGAGATCCCCAAGCTAAACACCAGCATTAGGACCATATTGTTCAGTTTTGTATCTCTAGTACTGAACATGTTGTAATCAGGACATCATTTTATGATTATCGATGTTGTTGTGTATGAATGTTGATTTATTTATGTCATTGTTGATTTCACTTTCAGTTGTATATTCGCTGTGGATTGTGATCTCATTTTATTTATTATGCATATGTCTCGTTACGTTTATGATTGTGTGAAACCTGACGTGTATTATATTCCTTGTGATTTTGAAGAAAATGTTGCCAACAAGAAGAGCCACGAGGACAACACCTGCACCGCAAACCACTCCAACCTACCAACAGTCACTGGAGGCTCACTCAAGCCTTAATTGCTCAATAGCGTTTGCTGTTGCTCAAGCAAAGAAACGCGATGCAAGCAGAAGAGGGATGGAGAAAACAGCGATGTTCAGGAACCGGCGGAAAGAAGGCAAGTGCCTACTCAACGAGAGTGCACTTACACTGATTTCTTGAAGTGCCAGCCTATAAATTTCAAAGGCACTGAAGGAGTCGTTGGCCTGACCCAATGGGCAGAAAAGATGGAATCTGTTTTCCTTATCAGCAACTGTGCTATTACAAGGTCAGTTAAGATTCGCATCTTGTACTCCTTCAAGGAATGCCATGACGTGGTAGAACTCAAACGTAGGGCTGTCGACGATGTTGCCTATGCTATGGCATGGACCGGCTGTTTGAAAAGGATGAAAACAGATAAGCTAATTGTCCCTAGGGCGAGATCAAAAGCAGGAATCTGATTATTGGAACCTAAAGTGAGAGGTACTGATTTGATGACTTACAATCAACGATTCCAAGAGTTGGCACTTATGTGCGATAGAATGTTCCCTGAGGAATCAGCTAAAGTGGAAAGGTATGTCGGGGGTCTTCCCGACATGATTCATGGCAGTGTTAAGGCATCCAAGCCTCAGACAATGCAAGAGGCAATTGAGTTTGCTACTGAAATGATGGACAAAAAGATGATCACTGCAGCTGAACGCCAAGCAGAAAATAAGAGGAAGCTTGAAGAAACTCCAAGGAACACCCAAAACCAACAACAACCATTCAAAAGAAACAATGTGGACGCTTACACTGCTGGACCAGAGAATAAGAAGCCTTATGAAGAACTCAAACCTCTATGTGCCAGAATGCATTATCACCACGATGAGCCATGTACTCTCAAGTGCTCTAACTGCCAAAAGAGACTGGTCCACTTCGGGCCCCCGTGACTGAAAGGTTCGACCTACAGATAACTACAACAACAACAACCACAACAACAACAACAACAACCACAAATAACCAGAGGTCCCAAGGACAAATCCCGCGAGTTAATCACTTCTTTGAGAGTGGATTTGCAAGGTCACTACAGGAGTGACTGCCCAAAGCTGAAGAATGGAAATCAAGGGAATCGGGCTTGAAAGGAATGCTGTAGCAAGACTTAATGGCTAGTGGGCTCTGCTGGGACTAAACCCGAACTCTAATGTTGCACGGGTACGTTCCCTCCTAAAACACAACCGGTTTTGCTTCAATACTATTTGACACTATTGCGATAGAAGTTTTACATATCCACTGCATTTTGAGTACTATTGATTGATATCATCCATACTACATTAGACATGGTATGAATGTTGAGATTAGCTGACGGTAATAATATTTGGGTTAAACACTAACGGGGTTGGCAACTCTAAACCTTTCTAAATCACCCATTCAACATCGACTTGATCCGGTAGAGATGTGTAGTTTAGACGTCATTATCGGTATGGACTGTTAGCTTAAATATCAGCGTAATCGTCTGTATGAGAAACTTGTTTCGTGGTTTTCCCTTTGGAGACAAGACTTAATCTTCATGGTGATGGAAGCACCAACGGTCCGAGTCCCGATTGAACATCAGCTCGTGTTACCACAGCAACAAAAGTATTTGCTGAGGGATGTCTATCTTTTCTAAGCACAGGTTACTAAAGATGAGGGGAAGACAATTCGAAGGAGAAGAACTTGAAGAAGTACCAATAGTTTCAAGAACTTTCCTAGGTATCACCCGAGGATCTGGCCCGGGTATCCCACCAACCCGCACAAGTGAATTTCAGATCGATCTGATACCAATGGTGTTGCCGCATTAGCACGGCAGCCTTATCGACGGCTCCCATCCGAGATAAGGAGTTTTGTCGGACCAATTGGAAGGAACTTTCCGACAGGCTTTATAAGACCCAGTTCCCTCACCGTTGGGGAGCTCCGCCTGTTTGTCAAGAGAAAGACGGATCATTCCCGGAAGTGCATTGACTACCGGAGTAAAATAAGCTGACCGGTAAAGAACCGTTATCCGCTTCCCATGAATTGAAGCTTTGTTTCAGATCAACTACAAGGTTTCAAGTATTTACTCAAATGATCGACCTGAGGTGCTTTATCATCAAATTAAGAGTTCGTGAAGAAGATATCCGAGACCGCATTCAGAACTCGACATGGCATTACAAGTTTCAAGTTATGGCCGTATGGTTTGACTAATGCACCTGCTGTATTCAATGGAATCTCATGAATCTGGTGTGCAAAACCATACCTAGATAAATTCGTAAATTGTCTTTATCGATGACATTCCTGATTATACTCGAAGAACAAGCAAGAGCAGGCAGAGCACCTCAAGTAAAATCTTGAGTTGCTTAAGAAGAACAGTTTGTATGCCAAATTCTCTAAGTGCGAATTTCGGATCCCTAAGGTACAATTCCTTGGTCACGTTATGATCGCAGTCAAGGGTATCTCATGGGGAACCTGCAAAGATTGAATCTGTCAAAGATGGGCATCTCCTAAACTGCAACGGAGATTCGCTCAATTTTGGGCGTAGCACGTACTATACCGGGAGATTCATTGAAGGATACTCAAAGATCGCCAAGCCAATGACTAAGCTGACCCAGAAGAAGATCAAGTTTGAATGTAGTGACAAGGCAAAGCAGCTTTTTTCCAATTGATACAAGCAGAAATTATGTAGTGGCACCGATTTCATGCGTTACCCAAGGAATGAAGACTTTTATATTGCTTACTGTTATGCTTCAATCAAAGGGTTGGGCGCGGTGCTAATGCAAAGAGAAAAAGTGATTGCCTATGCATCACGACAACTAAAGATTCATAAGAAAAACTACACCACTCATAATCGGAGTAGGCGCAGTGTATTTCGCTCTAAAGATCTGGAGGCATTAGCTGTACGGAGACAAAGATTGTTCATGTTCACTGACCTGGGGGGGGCCACAAAGTTGCAACACATCCTTGACCAGAAGGAGTTAAACATGAGACAGCGCCGTTGGTTAGAACTGCTTAGTGATTACGACTGTGAAATCCGTTATCACCCAGGGAAAGCGAATGTAGTGGCTGACGCATTGAGCAGAAAGGAACGAGTAAAGCCATTACGGGTTCGGGCCTTAGTTATGACTATCGGTTTGGACCTTCCCAAGCGGATTTTGGAGGCTCAGATTGAGGCAAGAAAACCAGAAAACCTCAAGTCTGAAGACGTAGGCGGTATGTTGATTGAGAATTCGAAAGACCCAGAAAAGCCGAGGAAAGAGAAGTTGGAGCCGCGTGCGGACGGAACCTTGTGTCTAAACAACAGAAGTTGGTTACCGTGCTATGGTGACCTAAGGGCTCTGATTATGCATGAGTCCCACAAATCGAAGTATTCTGTTCACCCGGGTTCCGATAAGATGTACCAGGACATGAAGCAACTGTACTGGTGGCCTAACATGAAAGCTGACATTGCCACCTATGTTAGCAAGTGTTTGACGTGTTTAAGAGTCAAGGCCGAACACCAAAAACCATCTGGCTTACTGGTACAACCGGCCATTCCTCAATGGAAATGGGAAAATATCACTATGGACTTTGTCACCAAACTCCCAAGAACGCAAAAGTGAGAAAACGACACCATATGGTAATTGTAGACCGACCACAAAGTCTGGGCACACCTTTTTCACCAATGAGGAAACTGAACCCTGATGGACAAACTAGCAAAACTGTACTTAAAGAGAGGTCACAAGGCATGGATACCAATCTCGATCATCTGCAGATCGTGACCCCCCGGTTTACATCATAACTTTGGATATCATTTTCAGAAAGTTAGGGTACTACGGTTGGGACATGAGTACGGCATACCATCCGAACCTGACGGACAAATGAACGGACCATCAAACCCTGAGATATGTTACAGCGCATTGTGTTGGAAAGACTTTGAGGAATGGTTGGGAAGGACACTTACCGCTAGATTGAATTCTCGAAAACAAAGCAATAGTCCGACGCTATGGTATAAATTCTGCCATTCGAGCACTTTATGGCCGAAGGTGCGGTCACTTGGTGTTGGGCTGAGGTCGAGATGCTCGGCTCACCGTCCAGAACTTGTTCAGAAACGACCGAGAAGATGTCCAAATTAACGCAGAGATATGCAAGCTGCTCGTGATTCTCCGAAAAGAGTTACGCCGATGTTGAGGCATAAGCCATTAGAGTTTCCAAGTAGGTGATCGAGTTATGTAAAGTATCAACGTGGAAAGGGGGATCCGTACGTATTGGAAAACGGAAAGATTGAACCAAGGTATATCGGACCTTTCAAGGTGCTAGCAAAGTGGGAACCGTCTGCTATAAAGACTCGAACTACTCAACGTTAAGCAGGGTTCATAGCACATTTCATGTATCCAAATCTAAAGAAGTTTTTATCAGACGACCCATTGGCGGTTCCGTTATGTGAAAATACAACATTGATGATAAACTCCATTTTGATGAAGAAACCGTTGGAAATCTGGAGCGTGAGATCAAGAAGCTGAGGCGAAGTCGTATTCTATCATCAAGGTTCGATGGAACTCCAAGAGAGGACCAGAGTTCACATGGAAAACGCGAAGATAGTTCCGGGAAAAGTAATCCACACCTCATCACCAAAACCACATCCTCGAAGATAGTGCATCTTGGCCTTGGGACAAGGCTCCACTAACGGGTGGAGACCTGTTAACATTTCTCATTTTCAGGTTATTTTCAACTTTAATAAATACCTTATATATTTTTAGAGTTTTAACGGTGTCCAGCTTTTAATATTCTCTTATAGTTTAAAATCGCGTCAACTAAAAATCAACGATCAATGTAAACGCACAAACAAATTAAAGTAGACATCAGCAAGTGTTATATGGATGTATTAGGAGTATAATTTATAACATTTCATAATTTATTTTTGTTGGTTACGTAAAACGCTTACGTTTCGCAATAAATTACTTTCGGTCGTACCCGGAAGCACCTTTACCTATCTACACTTAAACAAATACCCACGTTTATACCCAATACTCAAAATTTAATTATTTTTCTCACCTATACCATCTTAGAACCGGATCTATACATATACCCTTGAATTAAATCCTTTAATCTTTGTAAAATCCTTTTTACAACTTATAAATCTTACACCATTATGTACCTTAAGCTCTTATTCCTAAAGATTGTCTAATCCTTGTACCTCCCCCCCCTCCTAAACCGTGGCCTCCTCCTTGGGAGGAGGAGAGCTCTTACAAGCTTGTCCTTTAACCATTTTCCAAGCACATGGTTTCATTAAGTGGTTTATGGTTTTGCTTATGCTATAAAAGGGAAGACCTAGGTTCACATTTCCACTCTTACACTTCCATACAAGCAAAATCAACCAAGAACTCTCTCTTATTCCATCCTAAACCCACGGCACACCTTAATTTATTAGGGTTTCATTTTTCTTTTGCATCCAAGGTATTCCAAGCATTCAAGTGTTCATCCTAAGACTACCTAAGACTACTCAAGGTGTTGGGAAGCTTGGATTCGGGTTTAACAAGGATTTATCAAGAAAACATATTTAGGGTTTTCTTGATTAGGGTTTTGGTTTTGAAGGCTTGATTGTGGTTTACATCTCGTGTTCATCATCCTACTTGATTCCTATAAGGTCTATTTAAAGTTTTCAATACTCGTTTATTAATTTCCTATTGTTTTCATATTTGTTGCATTAGTTAATCACCACCTAGTTTTATTTTAAAGTGATTCAAAGTATTTGGTGATTTCATATGGACAAAAGACATGGACATTTAGAGGACTAAATACATGTGTAATATACGGTACAACACTTGGTAAAATAATGGTGCAAGATTCCTAATTAAAATGATTGTAAATTCTTGTTTAATTAGAAACCCTAATTATGGCATTATATATATATTTGAAATTCGAAATATAAATCATATGTTTTATATTTTATAAAAATAGTACTCTTTATAAGGATCGTGAGCATGTAAGGAACTCGAAAAACGGATTTATAATGAACAAGATACGACATTTACAAGTTATATTTAATTTGCTTTACAAAAATAAATTTGTAACCTGTGATGAACAGTAATTTTTACTGTTCATCAGATATAAAAATCTCATAAATCTTATATTTTGATAATTTTCCTTAATACGAACCCATGGACATAAAGAACTCGAAAAACGGAATTATAACGAATAAGTTACGTAGTTTACAAGTTATATATATATATAATCTATAAAAACATTTTTATAAACTGAGATGAATAGTAAATGCTACTGTTCATCAGTGGATTAAATTTTATAAAAATAATATTTTGATAAATTTTCTTAATACTAATCCAAGGACATAAGGATCTCGAGAAACGGAACTATAACGAACGAATTATGATTTAATTAAGTTACAAATAATTAGTTTTATAAAAATAGTTTTTATAAACTGTGATGAACAGTAAAAGTTACTGTTCATCAGTGGGTTAAACTTTATAAATATGATATTTTGATAAATCATTTTAATACGGAGACGTGGACATAAGAACTATAAACGTATCGAAACGATAAAGATATGAAGTTCTAAAACCCGCGCGCGTTAAGTTTTATTTTATACAACCATTTATAAAAACAATTAATTTAACAATAAAATATCCTTAGTAATCATACACTTTTTTACAACGATGCATTTGTGAACGAAAAAAAAATTTTTCTTACGGAAACAAGTACACACGCTATTATTTAACAAAGTACGAGTTAATTATTGTTTTAACTTTTAATTAATTAATAAAAACTATTAGGTGGTGGTGTAGCTATGCAATATGTGATGTTTTATTTAACTGAAATACAATATACTCTACGACCAATAATTTAATTAGGTTGCATTCAAAGCCGAGGCGATTCACTCATTTGATTATGATAATCAATCATCCTTTCGGTGAGTTCATAGCCCCGCTTATTATAAAACTCTATTGTTTTACAACTTTGTGGGGAGTAAACCTGCATTGTTTTTACATTTGGACGAGTACTCTTATAACATATTACGAGTTGGCCTAAGTAGCTAAATCCACTATTGCCCACCCTCATGAACTGTCAATGGCTAGTTAGTGAGCGCGAATGTATTATGAAAAAGAACTATTTAGATTGACATCCCCTTTCGGGTGAGTAGCGCTCATCAGTTTTTCGAGGTACCGAAACACGAAACGTATACATGTCGGAACAAATATGGATGTTGCGGGTTGATACATATACATGGGGCACATTTAGTGCAATTAAATTGCATACATAAATGTCGATGCTTCGAGTCATGAACTTAGTGCACTCGTAATTACTTTTGAGATATTGTATGTGTTACATGTCTTACATTTGAAATCTTGTGGTCCTACTTTATACAATTACTAAACCTGTGAATTCACCAACTTTATGTTGACGTTTTAAAGCATGTTTTTCTCAGGTCAATAAGGTACGAGAAACAAGGATACATTGGTGGTCATCATTTTGAGTCACATTACTATAAAGATTTGGATTGCATTACATTTTGGGGAATAAATTGTTATGTCTTAAAATCTTTACTTTTCATGGGATGAACTATTTGTAAGCTTCGGCTATGTAACAAACAAGTCTATTTTAATCCAAAGTATCAATTTTTAAACGACTCATATAGAGGTCGTTCTCTTATCTCGTGCTGTTGATCTATGAAGTAACATTCCCCAACCCATATTCCGCTGCGACCCATTTTTGGGGGTGTTACAGATTGGCATCAAGAGCCTAGGTTATAGAGAACCAGGTCAAATGTTTACTTGACTAAACCATTTTCAAACATTGCATCATAAATCTAATTTTTGTTCATCTTTTGTTTTCAAAAAACTTTATAAAGTACAAATCTTGATTTTGAAATTTTCGGCTTAAAAACAAAAAAGTTGTCATTTTTAAGGTACCTATGGTTTAAGAATACTAGTTGTACAAGAAATTTTGGGAAAAAAACAATCAAAAAGGTGTCTTTTTATGTTTTAAAGATTTTGAGTTACGTCCGTGTGTTACACGAATTTGCAGTTCTTAGTTGTACCCGAATTTGCAATTTCCTTTTGGTGTCCGAATTAGCAGCTTTCGAATTGGCAATTTTCTTTTAGTGTCCGAATTAGCAGCTTCTGAATTGGCAATTTCCTTTTGTTGTTCGAATTTGGATTTTTCTTAAGGACACGAATTGGTAGTTTTCCTTTAAGACACGAATTGGCAGTTTTCCTTTAGGACACGAATTGGCAATTTTCCTTTAGGACACGAATTGGCAATTTTTTAGAAGGACACGAATTTGCAATTTTTTAGAAGGACACGAATTTGCAATTTTTTTTTCAAAAGGACACGAATTTGCAATTTTTTTATAAGAACACGAATTTGCAATTTGTTTAGGGATCCGAATTTTCAATTTCACTTAATCAAACGAATTTGCAACATTAACTTAAAACTCAAAATTGCCTCATCAAAATTATACGGTTTATTTCTTTGACTTGTAAAATACCGTGAAACACTCACTTGTTTTCTCGGTTTTGTCAAGAATTGTAAAATCCCGTGTAGTTTCAAGACTTAAAACACATAAAAGACAACACCATCAAACACAATTACTTTCTATCACCGCTCGATCAAACGATAATCATTGAACATACCAATTTATCAATGACAACTCTTACTGATAAGTCACTTCTCTCGGGTGGTGACAATAAATCACCGATGCTTGAAAAACACTTGTATGACTCGTGGAAAAGCAGAATGGAACTTTATATGATGAATAGACCTCACGGTAGAATGATTCTTGTTTCTGTTGAAAAAAGTCCACTTGTTTGGCCAACAATTACAGAGGATGGTGTAACCAGACCAAAGGAATATACTGAATTAACTCCCGCAGAAACCATTCAAGCTGATTGTAACATCAAAGCAATAAACATCATTCTACAAGGCCTTCCAACTGAAATTTATGCTCTTGTAAGTCAACATCGTGTAGCCAAGGATATTTGGGAGAAAATCAGACTGCTCATGCAAGGAACGTCGTTAACAAAGCAAGAACGAGAGTGTAAGCTGTACGATGAATTTGATAAGTTTACATACAAGAAAGGAGAGTCGTTACACGAGTACTACTTGAGATTCACTCTGCTACTCAATGATATGAATATTTACAAGATGCCACTGGAGCAATTTCAAGTCAATACCAAGTTTCTGAACACTCTTCCTGCTGAATGGAGCAAATTCGTTACTGATGTTAAGTTGGTCAAAGATTTGCATACTACTAATGTTGATCAGGTTCATGCTCACTTGGAACAACATGAATGACATGCAAATGAAGTTCGATTGATGCATGAACGTAGCTCCGATCCTCTTGCTTTAGTTGCATCTCACCAAATGACACAGTCTCCTTATCAATCTCATCAACACTCTTACCAGAATTCTCAACATCCACAATTTGTCTTACCTCATCAATCTTCACAGTATGGATCACCTTTTGAATCTCAACAATACTCGATCAATCAATCACCAATACCTTATTCAATCACCTATCCCCCCAACAATTATCAAACCTCAGTTCACCACAACGTTTTCTATCCATCATCGTCTATTCCTCAAATTAAATACTCTCCCACAGTCAACCAACAATCTGAATTTTCCCAATTAGAATCCGGTCTGACTATACCAGTTTTCAAGCACGATGATGATCCAATTGATGCCATCAATCATGTCATGTCTTTCTTGTCTGCTATGGTCAGTTCCCGCTATCCTACTACCAATAACCAGCTGAGGAACTCATCAAACCCAAGGCAACAAGCTACCATTAATGATGGAAGAATAACCGTACAACCAGTTCAGAGGAGACAAATTTCTTATGGTGCGAGTACTACCAGAACTTTCACTCCAGGAGTAAGTAGGAATAATTTGGGGAAACAGAGGATTGTTACATGTTACAACTGCAAAGGGGAAGGACACATGTCCAAACAATGCACTAAACCAAGGAGGAAATGGGATGATTCGTGGTTTAAGGATAAAGTGTTATTGGTTCAAGCTCAAGCAAGTGGTCAAATTTTACATGAGGAGGAACTTGCATTTTTAGCAGATCTAGGAATTCTAGAAGGTCAAGCCACACAGATTGTCATTACTCACAATGCTACTTATCAAGCTGATGATTTGGATGCATATGACTCTGATTGTGATGAACTCAACACTGCCAAAGTTGCTCTCATGGCGAATTTATCTCATTATGGTTCAGATGCTCTTGCTGAGGTACACAATCATGATAATGTGAATAATAATATGATTAATCAAGCTGTGCAGATGATGTCATCTTCTGAACAGTCGAATGTTGTGACCCATTTAGAGACTGAAATAACCTGTGATAGCAATATCATTCCTTATTCTCAGTATGTGATTAATCACAACAGGCAGCTGTTCAGAATTCTAACTCCTTTGCACAACAAGATGCATTGATATTATCTTTAATTGAACAACTGAAAACCCAAGTGGGCAATTTTTATGATTCGATACCTATGAAGTTGCTTTTCGTCAACGCGACCTAACTTCATTCATAATTTTAAAAGTTGTTGATCTATTAGACTAAGGATCTGAGGCACAATCTGTACACTCTGTCTCTGGAGAATATGATGGTAGTTCCTAACCTATATATGTCTCTTTGTCAAAGGCCTCAAGAAGACTAAGTCTGGCTATGGCAACGACGTCTGTGTCTCATCTGAAACTTTGGTGCAATAAACCATTTACTAGACACGGTCTTGTCGTGGTCCTCCCTAAGCTTAAATTTGAAAAGGACTATTTGTGTTCTGCTTGTGCAATGGGTAAAAGCAAGAAGAAACCCCACAAAAAAAAAAAAACCTAAAGCTAAAGACACCACCAAAGAAAACTCTATCGTGCTACAACATAGGAGCGTTTGTGGACCAATGCGTGTCGCAAGTATTACTGGAAAAAAGTACATCCTCTTCATTGTCGATGATTACTCCCCGATTCACATGGTTTTAAGTCTTAAGGTCAAAAGATGAAGCTCTGCCATATTCATAATCAAGTTTTCTCATCTCAAGATGATCCAATGGCGGCTTAAAGTGACTGTTCTAATGAGAATCAGAACAGATAATGGAACTCGAATTTGTTAATCAAACTTGGCATGAATATTATGAGAAGTATTGGCATCTCCATGAAACATCTTTGCTACCCATCTCCATGATCAAAATGGTTTACGTATGAAAGACGTAATACGTAAAAACGCTAATTGAATCATGCCCCGCACAATGTTGATTTACGCAAAAGCTCCATTATCCTATGGGCAAAGCAGTTCTCCAGCATGTAACACCCAAAATTTTCCAATCATACTATTCGACACCAGCAAAAACACCAATGATCTTTTCATGACAAACCATCCTGACTTATTCATTTTTTCCATGTAATTTGTTAGCACTCTGTTATCCGACAAATATAGTGACAATTTGGGAAAGTTCTAACAGAAAGTTACATTGGTATTTTCATTGCTATAGCACTACAAAAAAAGCATTTTAAATTTACAACGCGACATCAGCACGAATCATGAAACAATTCCATTAGACTTTGATGAGCCTGAACATGCTATGACTTCTAACAACAAAGCTGTTCAGGGACCCGCACTTCATGAAATGACTCCTACAAACAATCATTCAGGGCTCTGCCAAACCCTCCTCCTTCAAACAACGTTTCTACCACCTTCAAGAACTGATTGGGATATATTTTTTCAGCCGCTGTTTAGATGATTACTCACTCCTTTACCCAGTGTTGATCTCCCAGCCCCTGAAGTCATTGCTCCAATTGATGAAGTAGTTGCTCCAGTTCTCGATGTATCAACCGGTTCACCTTCCTCAACAACAGTTGACCAAGATGCACCATCACCAAGTAACTCTCAAACAACACGCCGAAAATCACACCTCCCGTCATCCTAACAATGTTAAAAGAAAGATAATCATTGATATTGAAGTTGCCACATAATGGGTAATGATCCGTACTTTGGTAACCAATTCCAAAGTTCCTTACTGAATCAACTTCAATCAACATGCTATCATAACAATTGGTATCCTGATAACCAAATTTCTGAACATAATAGAAAATGGACTAAGGATCATCTACTTGAAAACATAATCGGTGAACTCGCTAGACCAGTTTCCACAAGGCTGCAGTTACATGAGCAAGCTCTTTTCTGTTACTACGATGCTTTCTTCACTGCTGTTGAACCCAGGACATATAAAGATGTTTTGACTCAATCCCGTTGGATCGAGGAAATGGAAGAAGAGCTCAATGAGTTCGAACGCCTTGAAGTATAGGAGCTCGTACCCCGACCAGATAAACTTATGGTTATTACTTTGAAGTGGATCTACAAATTAAAACTATAATGAACTAGAGTATTCTAAGAACAAGGCTCGATTAGTGGCTCGTGTTTACCGTCAAGAAAGAGGAATTGATTTTTGAAGAGTCTGTTGCCTTAGGTTGCAAGATTAGAGGCTATAAGGATTTTTCTTGCATTTGCCGCTCACATGAACATGGTCGTCTACCAAATGGATGTCAAGACTGCGTTTCTGAATGGTAATTTGTGGGAAGAGGTTTATGTCAGCCAGCCGGACGGTTTTGTGGATCCAGATAACCTCAATCAAGTGTACAAGCAAAAGAAAGCTCTTTATGGGTTGAAACAAGTTCCACGCGCGTGGTACGATATGTTGTCTTCATTCTTGATTTCCCATGACTTCTCTAAAGGCTCAGTGGATCCTACTATGTTCATCTGTAGGGAAGGCAAAGAACTACTTCTGGTACAAGTATATGTCGATGATATTATCTTTGCTGCATATACACCTGAACTTTGTGACCTATTTGCTAAAATCATGTGTTCAAAATTTAAAATGTCAATGATGGGGAAAATCTCATTTTTCTTAGGATTACAGATTTTTCAAAATCCCAGAGGCATCTTTATTAACCAGTCAAAATATGTCCTTGAATCTTAAAGAAATACGGTTTTGACTCTTGTGACCCAGTAGATACTCCTATGGTCGAAAATCCCAAACTGAGAATGAAGAGATAAAGAAGGGAAAGTCGTAGATCCATCACAATATCGATGGTATGAATTGGCATCCCTCCTTTATCTCACAGCCTAGTAGACCTGAACCCCTTAATAAAAAAAAACATTCTGTCTATATGCATGTGTGCCCGGTATCAGGCTCGGCCTACCGAAAAGCACTTACATGCGGTCAAAAGGATCTTTCAGTATTTAAAAGGAACCGTCAATCGGGGACTATAGTATCCGAAGGATTCTTCAATTGCACTAATAGCATTTGCAGATGCGGATCATGCTGGTTCTCAAGATACATGCCGTACACATCTGGATAGTATGCAGTTTATTTTGGGAAGATAGACTTGTTAGCTGGTCATTCAAAAAGGCAGAAAAGGCGCTGCGATAATCCAGTACGAGAATCTGCATATATTGCTATGTCGGGATGTTGTCTGTCAAGTTCTTTGGTTGGATGAGGATCACAGCTTACCGACTATGGCCTGGATTCAATAAAAATCCAATGTATTAAGTGATAACAAAAAGTCGATATTGCCTTAAGCGCAACAATGTTCAACCTTCCAAGGTCGAAGCAATAGACATGCATATTCGACTTATTAAGGAGCATGTTAGAATGGGGTGATTGAACTTTACTTTGTCTATACGGAGTATCAACTGGCGGACATCTTCACAAAGCCCTTGCAAGAGAAAGATTGAAATTTCTTATCAACAAGCTAGGAATGCGAAGTTTTACGCCGAAGACTCTCAAACAATTGCAGATGAAGTTGATGAATAGTGGTATTACCTATTCAAATATCTTGTAATCATATTAGATTATTAAAACCATAAAAACAAAAAGATTTTTCCTTTTCAAGAAATTTTTTATAAAAACAAAATACAAAAATATAAAATGTTCAAAACCAAATAAAAAATTAAAAAATGGAAAAATATAAAAAGAGGTAATAATTGCATGTCTTCTGGAAATCGATAACATTTACGGTCTTAGAAATGTCATTCAATAATGATACGAGGCTGTAAATGAAGTTCGAGCAGAAGTTTAAATGTTTTCAAAACATGCCAAATGGCTTGCTATTATTTCAGATAGCAACCCGGTCTTCATCTTAAAGGCACGTATTTCAAAAAGAAAACTTGACCTCTCATGGGAATTTATTCTCGGGCATGGTCTACTTTATGACCATGCAAAGGCATGTGATTACTTTGCATCATAACCCGTGCTTCTTATATTCCATGAGTGTACGTGTTAGTGCTCTTATGTGTGTCAATAAGAGAAATCTTATTTACAATTGGTGTTTGTTTTCATAAATAAAAACATTGCTTCATCAGAAAAAGTTTTTTTAACGACATTCGACTTCTCAAACAACGACTACAGCTCTTTAAATAGAAAACGGGTCATTGTTTGAGGGGGAGAAAATGTAAAATATCTTCTTCAGAAAATTATGTGATAAAAAGAGTAAAGGTTTTTAATCCATAACTGAAAATCATTTTTAAGGAAAAGTTAATTAATTTTAGCTTCTGTGTGCCTTAAATGTTATTTGATTATGCTTTGAGAGAGATTATGTGCAAATTTAAGTTGTTAGGTATATTAGTTAAAACTATAGGGACTAAATGTGCCATTGTGATAACTTTGTTATGCCTAAACAATTTAACATCTAAATATGGAAAAGATCTAAAAGTTTACTAACCAAAAGGTTACTTAAAACTTATGTTAGGTAGCAAATTTAAAATTGATTATCTTTGAAATCTAATCAAGTTAAAATTGGATTACTACAACTAAGCCAATATAATTCACTACTTTCAAAATGGTTATCCTTCTAACTGTGGTATTTGCAATAAGTGCCAATTTCAGGGTCTCTAAATATAAGTGACTGTATATAACTTTGGATGATAATAATAAACTGTATTGGCTCTTTCATAGCAGAATCATGAGTATGACTAAGAACAACAACAAGCTTGTAGGACGATGGGCTCTTGTTCCAAGGAACGACGTCTTAACGATTGGCAGTTGGCAACTACAGATAAGCACCACATCAAAGCCCAAGGGAACCCACCTTCAAGTTTCTTGGATGTTCTTACTCCCTTCACGTCCTTTTTATCCACCTTCTGATCAAATCAGCAAGTGTCCCAGCATTCTACATGCGGGATTATGGGCCTAACAATTACCTATCAAAAGCATCACATAAGATTCAAGATGAACAAGAAGAGCTATTCCTTTGATATGGAAACTTTTAGAAACATGCTTTTGATTTGTCCAAAACTTCCTGGACAAAAGTTTGTAGATCCTCCATTTGAAGAGGAAATACTAACTTTCATTAGAGAACTTGGCTACCCTAGAAACATCAAATTAATCTCTGATGTCAAAGTTGATACGTTACCTCAACCTTGGAGAACTTTTGGAACCATCATCAACAAGTGTCCTCGGTGGTAAATAACAGAATTGACACACTTCGTCTATCTAGGCTCAGCATACTTTGGGGATTGTATCCACCAGAGAAAGGTTGTACTATGTTTACCTCTTGGTATGGGAAGAACCTAGTTTTTTAGAACAAAAACAAGGAGTCAAGAAAGAACAAATACATGTTTTACCCAAGATTCACAAAAGTTATCATCAATTACTTCATGTCACAAGACCAATCCATTCCAAGAAGAAACAAGGTAGACTGGCAAACAATGCTAATGATGATCTATTCCTTACAAATGAGCTTCATGTCCTTACATGAAGTTGTTCAAAAGATACGGTGCCATTCTTCCAAACTATCTAACCAATCCAGCAATGAAAGAATCTGAAGCGTACAAGATTTACCATGATCTTGCTACTGGAAAGGTGCAACCAAAACTGAAATATGTACGTCGATATTCCAGGACAAAGACTAATGAAGCACCCAAGCCTTCCCTTTGGTTAAAAGAGCAAAAACAACACGATGGTAGCTAAATCTGACAGAAAAAGCAACTAGCTCCTGGAATTTGAACTCTCATCTAACATAGCAATGACTGAGGCTGAACAAATGTAACTGGCCATTGAAAGAAGCAAAACACAACTTCGCGTCTCTTAACCCTTCTGGTGCACATGAAGGAACTGGTGTTTCACCAGTGGTTCCTGATGCACCTACATGTCAATCTGATGATGAGGAAAAATCTTGGAAGTCAAGTGATGAAGACGATGATGATAAAGTAAGTGAACACGAAGATGATGATGATGATGAACGAACTGAATCTGACAATGATGGTGATGACTTCGTTCATCCCAAGTTTTCAACTCATGATGATAACAAAGCAGGATGAAGAAGATAGCTTTGATCCAAGGGTTCAAACACCTTCTCATGTTGAATCCACTGATGATGAAGACAGTGATGATGTAATTCAAGATGCAAATGTTGAGGGAGATATGATAAATGAAGAAGAGACACGTGAAGAGGTCGAAGCAAATGTGCTATACTGGGACGTGAACGTTAATTTAGAGGGAAGAGATACTGTGATAACAGATGCTCTACTGCCTAATGTTCAAGAAACTCAGGAAACAGAAGATACTCATGTGATACTCATCGCTTCGATCAATCCTGAAGGTCAACATCAGAGTTCTTTTGTGTCATCTGGCTTCGTTTCTAACATGCTCAACCCCAGACCAGATACAAGTATTGACTCAATATTTAATCTCAACATTGAGGCAACTTCACTTATATGTTTCGGTCACCACTATTGACTGAGCCACCTCTTGTGTTTAGCAACAAACTCTTGCTCTATGTCTCTAGCCACCCACTCCTCTCATCCACACATAATGCAACAAACAACCATTTCCCACACTAACAAATTGTTCAAGGCTCCTCCCTACAAGATCTTCCCAACTTTGGATCCTTAATTCGGTGTTTGACCATAAAACTAAAAAAACATTGGAAACCGACTTCTCTGAGTTCAAGCAAATGAACCAATTTGCTAAAGCAGTTTCTTCCATTCCCGGCATTGTTGATGCATACATTGCAAACAACATGAATGAAGCTGTTAAAACTGCTGTTCAGTTACAATTAAACAAACTCAGAGATGAAGCTCTAGCCGAAAATGAAGCCTTCCTCAATTCCCTTGATAAAAAACATAAAGAAAATAATCAATGACCAAGTCAAACAACAAGTTAAGGCACAAGTCTCTAAGATTTTACCAAGAATTGAGAAGTCGGTAAACGAACAACTCGAAGCTGAGGTTATGAATCGTTCATCTACTGAATCCAAGACATCTTATACTGTAGCCGCCAACCTATCTGAATTAGAGCTTAAGAAGATTCTCATAGACAAAATGGAGAGCAATAAGTCAATCAACAGATCTGATGAACAAAAGAATCTCTATAAGGCATTGGTTGAAGCTTACGAAAGTGACAAGCTCATTCTTGACACTTACGTTGATACTGTCTCGTTTAAAAGACGCAGAGATGATGAGGATAAATACGAAACCCTTCCTCATGGATCAAACCGATGGTCTAAAGAAAAACGAGCTGAAAAGAACCAGAGTCAACAATGCTCCAAAGGAAAAGACAATTCAAGACAACTGGAAAGTCAACTGATGGGTCCCAAAATCTCAACACCAGCACTGCTGTCGAGTTCTGCTCATACAGAGAGCCAATGCACAACGACACAAAAGGATTTGGAAGAACCCCGCACATCCAAGAGTTGATAAATGGAGCTAACTGAAGAACAATCCATAAAGAGATATCTTAGCAACCTCCTGATTGGTTTCAAAAACCAACAAAAATCCCTAACTCCCAATCGTGAGTGGACCAAGACTTTACCTGCCAGTCATAGGACCTTCGGAGTTCAACCTGGTAGGTTAAGCACTCTAAGCTCGGAAGAAGGTCCTCGTGGGAGCATTTGAAAGACTAATGGATACTCCTCTGGTACTTCTCCAGCATTTATGGATTGAACGGCTCAATATTGACACTATTAACACTGAATATTAGCCATTCTAACATTTGAGCTGAAGAAAAGGTACATGCAAGAGTTTGGTTGAGCTAAAAACTTCTTACAAGAAAGATACAAAAGGCAACCACATGGGATCAACAGAATTGGCACAACCCTGAAGGTCGGCAAAATCCTCATGATCTGTGGCGAAAGCCACTTGAAGAATCCTAGTATCTAATGATCAACCAAAACAATAAGTGAATTGGGTTTGGATTGTTAGAGAATAAGGATGAGGAAAAATGGATGAATGTATTAATGAAATAGTGTGTGAAAAATGGAATGAATAACAATGGAAACAACAACCCTCTCCAAGACTAGGAGAGGGTGTATTTATACTACATAGAGGTCGGCCATGGGCTGGAGTTGGGCCACCCATGGGCCTTGGGCCGGACTAGATTACTAATCTAATCCTTATACTAACTACGAGCTAAGACTTGTTACAGCTTTGGAAGTGACCGACACTTTTCGTGTTTCAAAAACTCTCCCCTAAGGAGTCCAACTCCAATTTAAACAAAACTATAAACCTAGCATACTAATGTTATATCTTTAGTCTTTAGCTCCGTACTCATTGACTTTCTCTTGTGAATATATTGTAGTGATCATTGACTTCTGGATTGAGCTTGTTTTCCATTGAACTTGTATTGACCTTGTGATCTTTAGCGTCATGAGATCATCAACCAAGCACAATCTCTATGCAATCTTGTAACTTTTCCACCTTTGTGGACTGCGACCTTCTGGACCGACCTGCTCATACCATTTCTTGAAAGCTTTAATGTTGCATCCTTTCTGAAATTTCTTTAACTTTAGTTATCACTTTACACTTCTAGAAAGATGGGTGTGTACTCAAGTAGCGGAAGTCTTGAACACATGTACTTAAGCTTTCACATGATGACTTATGTTTTTGTCGTCGGAGTAATGAGGCATGTGGTTATGGATCTTGTGAGCCAGCTGGAATCAGGAACCTCCACCACCATTTTAAATAGCCTGCATAAAACAATTAGCAATAAAGCAGGGGGACGAATATGGCTTTGTCATTCTCCAGATATGGTTAGAAAACCCATCCGATCCGTGAGGATCGACCTGTGATCAGATAGATTCAATTTAAGAAGAATCTTCTTGACAGGATTTCCAGCTAAAGTATTGAATCTTTCTAACACATAAGTATTAGATTCATCGTACTCAGCATGTTCTCATTATCGGAACGTCTCAAAGCAGACAGCACGATAAGAGTGAACCAGTGAGTTACTATCTCACCGATTGAAATAAGAAAATTGATTTGAAAATCAATCGTGTATCACTTACAAAATTGTTTTTGTGACAACACCGAGAGTGTTAATCATTCAAAATTCACATAACAACCGTTGATCCATTTCCTGGAACAAGTTTGATTCTTATAGAATCGCACCATCGTTTCTTTCCAGTTGTCACAAGTTTGATTCATAAAGAATCGCACAAGTTACCTACCATGAGCTTGTTTGATGTTGAGACTCAAGGCAAGTATTTCCATCTCATGTGAATTGAATATCACTCTGATGTTCTGGCAAAATCACAAGGATAATGCGAAGGACTCTTAAGATGTATCTTGTAATTCACATTGTGTGACTTAGCAAGAATAATTTGACAAGTGTCCTAATGAGATTTATGGATGATCTCTTTTGGCTCTAGACTCAATAGTGCACTTTGATTTTAGTGATCGGAGGCTGGAGCTGAGTGCCACCTTTTCAATATCAACTAACTCGGAGTGAGAAAGTCAATAGAAATGAGTGTATCTCCGTGAGTTTTGAAACAAAGTCTTTCTGACTTTGAGTAGCTGGAAGAGGAGTTGTGCAATAGCGCACTGGGTCCATGACTGTTTTCAATGTCAGACAACACCTGAGTGTTTCTGACAGCATATGTATTGACCCGGTTTCTGCCTAAGTGTATGGAGGGCTTCTTTATTTTCACCCTTTATCCTTACATTTCTTTTTCATTCTTCAACCCCTTCAATGCATACCGAGACTTCATAACTAACACCTTGTGGTTTTGTTCTAAACCAGTGTTAGCTCCATCTCATCGGCATTATTACCCTGTTCTAGCTTTATTCTTCCCCTTTTTTATCATACTAAGGACTACTACACTAACTAGTGGATATCCTGGTATAATCCCTCCGGTTCAGGCTGGATCATGGGATTTGAAAACCTAAGCCTAACCCGCCTTATAACTTCATAATTTTACAGAAAAGTCCAGTCTTTTGGTGTTTCATCACAATCCTTCCAAAAACATTTGAAAATTTCAATCAAGTGTTTGATATAAATAGCAAAATATTTACCACATTGAGAGTTTTTTTCATCATCACTAAAAGCTCCCTTACATGTGTCATCGTAGTCGTAGTACATGCTAGGTATGGAAGTGCATTGAGTCATTTTAATTTGATCACTTCTGTCTGTATTATTAAGTCCAGGTTATACACATTTTTCTCCTCCCTTAATCCAAAATGTTAATCCCTTGAAATTTTGGATATCAATTAGATAACCGTTCGGACAAAAATAGAATATGAGAGCAGTTGGAACATGTAATTGCTCCCCCTCAAACCTTTGGAGGGTTTATAAGATGATGCCGAGTACAATTATTTTAAAATTTTGAATTTACTGAGAAATTCTTGAAAAATTTGTACTCGAGCACATCTTATAATTCACCAATAAGTCTACACTATAATGCACATATTCACAAGATAAATGTATTGACGAGGATTGACCTTTTAAGATGAGAACAACATATGATAAATCAATAAGTCCTTTTAGAAGTTTGAAGGTCACCCCACGTATTAGTCGTCCACAACCCGACAAATCTCTCCAAAACTCCTCATTATCCTCCTTGTCTTACCACTTTCAATCGCCTGGATCATAGCTCTTGCATTTGCTTTGTCACGTTGGCTCCAAAAAGTCTGTGGCAAATACTCCATTCTTATTCCCTTGAGGCGATCATTTAGAGCAGTCCGAACGTCATCTAGAGTACCATCGCTGAACTTGTGTAGTTCGTTAATGCGCATCAATCTGTTCTTGTCTTTATTCTCATAGATGAATCCTCTTGGATTGGAGTATGGTGTTTAAGCGTCTTGTCTTCTCAGATTGGATCTGTACGTGTCAGGCTTTATGAGGTTGAGTTTCTTCTGATAGCTTTCAACACCCAGTTGAAGATCTTCCACACGCCTCTGGATGACAACTCTTCATGTAAACATTCGTAAGGAGACATTAAATGCAATACGTTCTTCAACGTTGAGATTTGTTACTTTTCCTTGCACAAGAAGAAGCATCATATCTTCAATTTCTTGGATCCTTAGTCTGTGGAAGTCGCCTTCTTTGAACTTGTAGAGAATATCATCATCCCTTCATACAGTAATCCAGTCAAGATGCTTATAATCATGCCATTCGACTATTTCAACCTTAGTGACAGCTATAATCCGTCTTTTTGAATAGACGTCATGAGCTGATTCCCTTAAAGTCGTAAATGCATAGAACTGTCTTTGCTTTTTGCCCTAATGCGAGATTCCCCAGAGGGCAAATTTGTCGTATTTAACTATCGTTTGACTCCACATTGAGTTAGGCACTAAGTCTTCTATCCATTTGATATGCCTGTAATCTGCAGCCGTAGTCTTCGTACCTAAAGTAGAGTACTTGCGGCTTGACACACCACCACGTAGGTACTCAAGGTTGTTATTGATGAAGTGATGAAATGGTATAACACGACGACCTTAAGAATTTGGAACTAATGGTAGTGGCTGTAGCAGATCATGAGGATATTGGCAACCTTCAGGGTTGATCTAGTCCAATTTTTCGGTTGTGGCTTTGTAGACTTCCTCACAAAAATATTCAAGTTCAGTCAAACTCTTGCAAGTGCCTTTCATCAGCTTAAATGTTGGACCTGCTAGCAATTCAGGTGTTAGAGTTTGAACATTTAGCCGATTCATCACAAAAGTAGAGAAGTCAAATGTAGAGTCGGTTAGTTCATCGAATGACTCTCAAGGGTCTTGTTGTGCCAGATTGCTAAGCTAAGGTTGGACAGATTCATGAACGACAGGAACAGACTTATTCCATGCATGATCAGGAGAAGGTAGTCGTGTAGGTTGTTGAAACCAGTCAGGAAGATGTTGGACCTCTTCTTCTGCTTGTTCATCATGGACACCTGTGTCAAACTCCTGGTGTGCAAGTGCTTCAAAGAAATTTGTAGTTTGCATAGCTTCCTCTACCAGAGCAGATTGGCTAGCAGATTTCTTGTGAGTCTTAGATCCTGTACTGGTAGTCTTTCCTGCTGTCTTGGTTTTCGTTTCACTTGGAGCACTGGTAGAAGAGGGTTCTTTTCCTGACCTTCTTCTCTTGGACCCCCAGTCTGTTCTAGCGGAGGGTTCTTGATCATCATCTGCGCCGTCTCTAGGTCTTTTTATTATGACCATATCGCCATATGTATCTAATAAGATTTTGTCGGCTTCATACGCATCAACTAATGCCTTGTAGAGCTGCTTTTGAATATCTAACCTGTTGATAGAGTTGTTAGCTTCCATCTTGTCAATTAAGATCTTTTTCAGCTCTAGTTCTGAAAGCTTTGCAGCTACAACATGAGACGTGTTGGCTTCCTTTGATGATCGCACCAGAACCTCAGACTTGAGTTGATCGGTTACTAACTTCTCAATTTTTGGAGTTATTTTGGAGACTTCCTTTTTGACTTGTTCCTTGATAATTTTCTTCATTCCTTTATCGATTGAATCAAGGAATTGTTGATTTGCAGTAGAAGACTCCTCTCGAATTCTGTCATACTTCAATTGGACTGCAATGTCTACTGCTTCCTGCATTTTATTTGCTAGATATTGATCAACAGTGCCAGGAATGGAGGAGAGCGCTTTAGCATATTGATTTGTTTGTCTAAGTTCCAAAAGGTTGTCTTCTAACGCTTTTAGTCTGTAATCAAAGCCAAACAACGAACCAAAGTCAGGAAGATTTTGTAGTGAGGAGCTTGTAGTAGTAGTCGGTGTCAAAATTGGTGGATGTTGAGTTTGAATGATGAAAGGATACGGTGTTAGATGGCGATTGGTTTGTGCAATGAAAGATGGTTCCATGATGGCTGTTACGGGAGTATCAATTAGAGAAGTGGCTTTAGTATGTTGTCCAAAAATATCATCAACACCGGTATCTTGGTTTGGATTCAGCATGTTGGAGACGAAGCCAGATGATACAGACGAACTCTGTTGTTGACCATCAGGATTAACCAGAGTTAGGGTCACATGAGTGTCTTCAATTTCTTGGGTTGCTTGAACCTAGGGTAATATGGCATCTGTCATTACCTCATCTCTTTCATCAAGATCGGTATTGGTATCTTTGACAACCACATTTTCTTGATCCTCTTCATATGTAGCATCCTCATTCGACTTTGCTCCTTCAACATTAGCACCTTCAACTTCATTGTCACTATCTTCGTCATCTGATGATGAAATACGAGAGGGTGTATGAATTGTAGGATTGAAAGAATCATCTTCATCAGTTTCCTCTTCATGTATTATATCATCATCATGAGTTGTGAGCTTTAGATGGACAAAATCATCATCATCATCGTCTGATTCAGTCTGTTCTTCATCATCATCATTTTGATCTGTCTCATTATCGTCATGTTCATCATCCTTTTCATCATCCTGTTCAGTCTCATTAACGTCATGTTTATCTGCAACTTCATCATCTTGAGCTTGCTCATCATCTTGATCATTGTCACTTGATTTCCAAGAGATATCATCCTCTGAGTCATACTCAGGTGCATCGGGAACCCCTGGTGTAACACCAGTTCCTTCATCTGCACCAGAACCACTGGCATGAGAGCTGTGAGTTTGTTGACGGCTTCTTTTTGTGATTATTTTGAGTTGCTCAGCCTCTGTCAAATCCTCCTCAGAGATGGTCTCTAATTCTGTAGTCTTCAGTTTTCCTTTTCTAGACTTCTTTTCTGTTAGGGCAGTAGGAGGCTTCTGTTTTGTGATTGTAATTTGTATTAGCTTTCTTCTTGCTTCCTTTTGTCTTTGGAGGAATTGTTCCTGAAGCGACAACATAATACTCTTTGTATGATTCAGAGTTGCGGATGTCCTCGTTGGTTAATGCCACTGGCAAGATAGCCCCGTACAACTGATTATCTTCATTCCTTGAGATGACATTGATTGTAGTGAACATTGGGTCATCTCTGGCATAGTGCCAATTGACCTTGTTTCTTCGAGGAATTGACGGGTTTTTATCCATAACAAAGTTGACGATTACCTTGTTGAAACAAGGATAGTACAACGCATTTCCCTTCTTCATGTTTTTGTTCTTAATCTGGAAAATGAAGTCCTCCCACAGAAGAAATGCATAATCAACATTCTTCTTATTGTACATACCCCACAAGATTTGAGCTTGAGAAAGACGAAGATTGTCATAGGATGGTTTACCACCGAGACATTTGTTGATGATAGCAGCAAATGATCTCCAGGGTTGATGTAGTTTATTGACATTAACATCAGTGATCTTCCTTATATCTCCAGAATGACCAAGACTAGCTAGAAAAGCGAGAATCTCCTTCTCACGAGGTGGTTCTTCAAACTTCTTATTACCGAATTTAGGGCAAATTTGAAGAATGTCTCTGAATTGATCAAGACTGAGAATGTGCTTCTTGTTATTCATCTTAAATCACACAGATCGATTATGAACATAAGCAGAAGCCCAGAATTCTTGCATATAAATCTCTGGAGCATCAGCAGTGACTTGGAATGCCTTGTAGAAAGGAGTGAGCTTTAACACATCGTAGACCACTTGAAGGGTTGCTTCCTTTGATGTGACATCCGAACTTAAGCGAAGATTACATTTACCAATCTTAAGTCGGTCAGCAGGAGCCACCAATGCATCATCCAAAGCAATCTGATCCGCTATTGAGATTTCCATGAGTCTGTTTAAGAAAGAGTGAGTGCAGTTTATAAGAAGACACAATCATTCATTCATGAGAACCTTTATGACTTTTAGCACTTTTGAAGATCAATCTACTTAGATAGACTAATAGCGTTTGAGACAAAGGCACCTATCCTAACAACTAAGTTGAATGTAGTTAACCTTGGTTTTGTCAAGCTTTTACTGTCTATTTTAAACTAAGAGATTTGTTGAATTTAATCTTAGTTAGAAAAAATTTGATCTTAAGTGTGTTATGTCAAAAATTGGTTAAGTGTTGATAACTTTACTCGTTCGGTCCTCAAAGAAAAAACACCTTGATCGGTTTTCACTAAATTACGCTCGTTCGGTCCATTTAAACAAGCCCTCGTTCGGTCCATATAATCATACAGTCGTTCGGTCCTCACTATGAGGTGCTCGTTCGGTCCTTACTAACAGTCGCTCGTTCGGTCCTTACTTTCTATCTCTCGTTCGGTCCTCACTATCTTTCTTTCGTTCGGTCCTTACAAGGATTCACTCGTTCGGTCCTTACTATGAGTTGCTCGTTCGGTCCTTACTAACAGTCGCTCGTTCGGTCCTCACTTTCTGTCTCTCGTTCGGTCCATATTGTAAATCACTCGTTCGGTCCTCACTTTTAGTCACTCGTTCGGTCCAGGTTAGATGACACTCGTTCGGTCCACATTATAACTCACTCGTTCGGTCCTCACGTTTAGTCACTCGTTCGGTCCGTATTATAAATCACTCGTTCGGCCCTCACATTTAGACACTCGTTCGATTCACAACAAGTTACTAGTTCGGTCCATATGGTTTATACTCGTTCGATTCATACAATTTTTGATCGTTCGGTTTCTTAAGTTTGTGCTAGATCGACTCTAACAGCTAACTCTATTCTAGCATATCCATTGAATCATGATATAACAATCTCACTCACAAACATATAATATTTATGTATATATCTATTCAATCGAGCATAAAACAATCAAGAACGGGATTAACGAATAATAAAACTCGACTAGCCTATACATATATCACACCTAATACAACAAAAGCCCTCAATCAATTTAAGGATTTAACCACAGTTTGATTTTAAGAACCCTAATTTTATAATTAGGGCAACTTCAATCAAATGCGGTGAAATCGTTTAATTCCTTTAGGATTCGAGTTGATTAGGTGAAGAAAATCAAGATTTCAGTTATACCTTCGAGATGAAACGGAGTGAGTCAGCTTGATTGATGTGATTCGAGTGAAAAGTGTTCGTGTGTGTGTTTGAGTGTGTTTGAGTATGTGAACAGTGAAGGGGACGGGTAGGAGGTGGTAGAGTTAAAAACCAATTTTATCTTTGACATTTTTGGCCCTTCATCTTAACACTACTTATTAATCTTGCAAATTAGGTTTTATAAGGTATATTCAAGTTAAACAAATAGCACACTTGGTCCTTAATGTTTTATACTCTCATACCTATAGACATAATTTAGCAAACCACACCCTAAAGGCATAAAACAAGTAACACATAAAGCACAATCGAGTTAAACATAATTAACTTTCTATCATGAGATATTACGTTATCGTTTTGAAAATCTTTTTCCCTTTTTACAGCTCATTTGATCATGACAAAGAAATTTGACATTCTCTCCCCCTCAAACAATGACGAAACGTACACTTATGGAAATATAGGAAGCACGGGTTGTGAAGCAAAGTAATCGACCAAACCTTTGCATGGTCCATAAAGTAGACCAACTACGCCCGAAGAATAAATTCCCCGTTGAAGGACCAAGTTATTCTTTTTGAAATACTGCCTTTAAAGATGATGGACGGTTGCTATCTGAAATAATAGCAAGCCATTTGGCATGTTTTGAAAACATTTGGAACTTCTGCTCGAACTTCATTTACAGGCTCGTATCATTATTGAATGACATTTCTAAGATCGTAAATGTTATCGATTTTCAGAAGACATGCCTTTATTACCTCTTTTTATATTTTCTCATTTTTTAATTTTTTTCTTTGGTTTTTTAAAATTTATATTTTGTTTTTGGTTTTATTAAAAAATTTGAAAAAAAAATGAAAAAATCTTTTGGTTTTTATCAGTTTTTAATATAATACATATGATAAGGATAATTTGACTAGACCACCCACTATTCATCAATTCATCTCCAATTTTTTTAGAGTCTACCTCCGGCGTAAAACTTCGCATTCCTAGCTTGTTGATCAGAAATTCAATTCTTTCTCGGCCAAAAGCTTTAGTAAAGATGTCCGCCAATTGATACTCCGTATTGACAAAGTAAAGTTCGATCACACCATTGTCAACATGCTCCTTGATGAAGTGAAATCTGATGTCTATATGTTTGGATCTGGAATGTTAAACGTTGTTGCAGCATAAGGCAATAACGCTTTTGTTATCATAGTACATTAGAATTTTGTTGAAACCAAAGGCATAGTCGGTAAGCTGTGATCTCATCCAAAGGATTTGAGCACAACAGCCAGACATAGCAATATATTCAACTTCCGTACTGGATATCGCAACACTTTTTTACCTTTTGGATGACCAGCTAACAAGTCTATCTCCCAAATATTGCATACTTCCAGATGTGCTATGGCGTGTATCTTGACAACCAGCATGATCCGCATCTGCAAATGCCTATTATGAGCAATCGAAAGAATCCTTCGGATACCAAGTCCACGATGTACGATCCTTTTAGATACTGAAAGAATCCTTTTTTAACCTGCATTAAGTGCTTTTCCGGTAGGCCCGACCTGATACCCAATGGGCACACATGCATATGCAAAATTGTAGGTCAGGTCTACTGGCTGTGAGATAAAGGAGGGTGCCAATCATGCCACGATAGTGTGACGGATCAACAGATTTCCCTTCTTTATCCTCATCGAGTTTGGATTTCTCCACTATGGGAGTATCCAGTGGGTCACAAGAGTCAAAGCCGTATTTCTTTAAATATTCAAGGGCATATTTTGACTGGTTTATAAATATGCCTTTAGGACTTTGAGAAATCTGTAGTCCTAAGAAAAATGAGATTTTGCCCATCATTAACATCTTAAATTTTGAACACATGATTTTAGCAAATATGTCACAAATTTCAGGTGTAGATGCAGTAAAGATAATATCATCGACATATATTTGTACCAGAAGTAATTCCTTGCCTTCCCTACGGATAAACAGAGTAAGATCCACTGAGCCTTTGGAGAAGTCTTGGGATATCAGAAACGAAGACAACATGTCATACCACGCGCGTGGAGCTTGTTTCAACCCATAAAGAGCTTTCTTTAGCTTGTACACGTGATTGGGGTTATATGGATCCACAAACTTGTCCGGTTGGCTAACATAAACCTCTTCTCGCAGATTACCATTCAAAAATGCAGTCTTCACATCCATTTGGTAGACGGCTATGTTCATTTGAGCGGCGAACGAGAGAAAAATCCTTATAGCCTCTAATCTTGCAACCGGAGCAAAAGACTCTTCAAAATCAATTCCCTCTTCTTGACGGTAACCACGAGCCACTAACCGAGCTTTGTTCTTTAAAATACCTCCCAGTTAGTCTAGCTTCACTTTGTAGATCCACTTCAAGGTAATAATCATAACTTTATCTGGTCGGGGTATGAGCTCCCATACTCCAAGGCGTTGGAACTCATTGAGTTCTTCTTGCATTACTTCGATCTAGCAGGATTGAGTCAAAGCATCTTTATACGTCTTGGGTTCAACAGCAGTGAGGAAAGGATCATAGTAACAGAAAAGAGCTTGCTCATGTAATTGTAGCCTTGTGGAAACTGGTCGAGCGAGTTCACCGATTATATTTTCAAGTGGATGATCCTTAGTCCATTTGCTGTTGTGTTCAGAAATTTGGTGATCAGGATGTACAATTGTATGAATAATATCCGATGATGAAGATTGATCAGAATGAACTTCTGGAATTGGGATACCAAAATACGGATCATTACCCATATGTTCAACTTCAATATCATGATTGTCTTCTTCAACATCGTTAGGAATGATGGGAGGTTGAGTTTCGGGTGTTGTTTGATAGTTACTTAGTGATGGTGCATCTTGGTCAACATTTGTTGAAGAAGGTAAACCGGTTGATACAGTAGGAACTGGAGCAACTACTTCATGAATTGGAGCAACGACTTCAGAGGCTGGGTAATCAACACTAGGTGGAGGAGTGAGTAATTCATCAAATAGCGGTTGAAACAAAAGATCCCAGTCATTTCTTAAAGGTGGTACAAACAGTATTGAAGGAGGAGGGTTTAACACGAGTCCTGAACTGATTGTTGCAGGAGTCATTTCATGAAGTGCGGTTCCTGAACTGCTGTGTTCAGAAGCCATCACAGTCAGCTCATCAAAATCTACATGAATTGTTTCAATGATTCATCTGGTACGTTAGTTGTAAATTCGAAATGCTTTGTTTGTGGGTGCATAGTCAATGAAAATACCAATATCAGCCTTTGGTTGTAGGTAAATTGCCAAGTTCTCGTATAGTTTATCGGATAACATGTGCCACCAAATACATGGATGAACGATAAGTCAAAAAGTTTGTCAATGTAAAGCTCTTATGTGTTTTCTGATGACGAAAGATGTATGATGGAAAGATTTTTGGTTGTAAAATGAGGTAGCATACTGCTTATGACCATAAGAAAACAATGCTTTTGCTTAAATCAACATGATGCGAGCACCTTCAATTAGCGTACGATTACATCTTTCAACGACACCATTTTGCTGTGGAGAGCGAGCAACAGATGTTTCATGAGAGATGCCAACCTTCTCATAATATTCACGCAAAGTTTGATTAACAAATTCAGTTCCATTATCTGTTCTGATTCTTCGGACAGGCACTTTATGCCCCTAGGATCATACTTGAAAAACTTGATTATGAAATCTAGAGCTTCATCTTTTAACCTTAAGCACTTAACCCGTGTAAATCGAGAGTAATCATCGACAATGACGAGGATGTACTTCTTTCCATTAACACTTGCAACACGCATTGGTCCACAAAGATCCATGTGCAAAAGATAGAGTTTTTCTTGGTTGGTGTCTTTAGATTTAGGTTTGTGGGGTTTCTTCTTGCTTTTGCCCATTGCACATGCAGAACACAGATGGTCCTTTTCAAACTTTAGCTTAGGAAGACCTCGAACAAGACCATGTCTAGCCCTAAATGGTTGATTGACCAAAGTTCAGATGAGACAATCGTCGGTGCCATAGCCAGGAATTAGTCTTTGAGGCCTTTGACAAGAGACATTTAGGAGAGAGGACGCCTCATATTCCAAGGGAGAAGAAGCTATAAAGATTGTTTCCTCCGAGATCAGTCACTTAGATCGACAGCTTCTTAATTTAGAATGATCAGGTGTGTTGACGAAAAGCAACTTCAAGGTTTGAATCACAAAATTGCCCAACGGAGAATAAGTTATGTCTAAGTCCTTCCACGTAGTAAACCCTTGATATCATAACATTCCCAATCTGATAATCAAAATACTCTCGCAATATCTTTGCCACGTGAATCATTTCTGAATTTGACAGAATATCCAAAAATTTATTGTCGAATTTGGTGAGCTAAGAGCGATCTCTAGTCATATGCTTGGTGCAGAGGAGTCAAATACTAGAGAACCATATGGACGACATGCATCATCAAAGAGAGGAGATGGAACATCTGAAAACTATGGATAACAAGATTTACCGGGTTCCTTATGTTAGCAGATTACAGATTTAGAACCTTAGATTGCTGCAGGAACATTAGTTTTAGATTTCTAGGTTTCCATGTGTAAACCAATGTTACGACAGGTTTAGGTGTTTCATTATCTTGAGCAGTTGGTTTCTTAAGGGGCACTTCAGTAGTTGTGGTAATCCTAGTTAAAGGGCACACATTTCCTACTATAGTGAAGGTCCGACTAGTAGGTCTCCAAATATATCCAATATTTATAAACACCTTTCCTGTTGGTTTCCAAACTTTTATCTTTGAACTTTTCTTAATAGATTTAGATTTAGCACGAGCATTCACAATATTAATATAATCAAGAACACACAAATCATGATTATCAGAAAGCATACAACCATTACACTTAACACATTTAAGTTCAGAATTCGCATTAAGCTTGGAATGCTGCACATGAGCAGTTCCTTTAGGTTCAACAACATTCTTTATTTTTCAAACTAGATTTAACTTTCCTAGGAGGGGCTTATAATTTTTTTGTCTGAGTACTACTTGGTGTTTGCGAATCTTATCTTTCTTTGTATTGCCTGAGGCCTGTGATCCGATAGCCTAGTAGACAGTTTTATCCTGCTAGAAGACAACTATAGGTTTGTTAGAATACTTGGTTTGTGTAGTGGCTGTTTTGTGATTGTGTTTTTGAGGATATGACGGCGCTTATTGAATCTAACCTATTTTGGCATTTTTTGCTTTGGGTCACAACCACTAATTTTACATCAGTATTGTTGATACTAGGGCAGGTTTTACTGATGTTTGTAAGCAACTCCTGAATTAGTTTAGCATACCTACAGGCAGATTCTAAGGAATGATCTAGTGGACATTTTGATTTAACCTGTTCAACTAGATCCCTAAGAACAATGTGCGTCTTCCTGTGTGTGCTTAATATCGCAGAGTGAGCTGTCTTTTTATTTAACAATTTAGGGGTTATTGGTTCCACATCAATCTTAAGCATCTCTGGGATTATAATAAGTGTGTTTATAACAGCCATATCATACTATAGCTTTTCATTTTAGTGTTCCTTAAATCTCCATTGTGAGTTATAATTACACAACTTTTTCTTGAAGACGAGCATTTAAATCATAGGATTTCACAGACTTTAGATTGACTTGTATATATTAAATTCATCACATTGTTCTTTGATCGAATAAGTGCTGTTTAATCGAGTCGTAATGTTGCTTATAAGTCTGTTTCAAATGCTCATTCTCCGCAATAAGCTTTGACACCTATGACCCTATCAATATTTATTGTTTTCAATCTACACTCTAAGTCCTTTTTAATATTATCCTCATTTATTTTTCCACTTAAAGTTTTAATTCTCTCTTTCAACTTCTTTATGACCGTGTCTTTCTATTGGGACTGAGCTTTCAATGTATTTAATTCAAACAATTGATCAAAACTTGGAGCACTTTGATTTGAAACAAAATTGTCCCTTTGAAAAATTTCCTGATTAAGTTGAGTATCAACTTCTAAAGAGATGCAATGTTTTTCAAGAGTGGAAAAACTTTTAAACAGTTTATCGTAAATCTCTTTTTCAACGAAATCCTTTTTGTTGAGAAGCTCAGTCTCAAGTTTGAGACACTTTTCACATTCATTCACATTCACAGAAGCAATATCCACAGAAGAATTCATAATTATGTTCACAATATCATTGTTAATGACTTGTTCCAGGAGTCGTTCGTTTTCGTTCAAAACTTGATTCATTTTCACTTCAAATGTTTTTTACTCTAAACGATGTTGTTCCACAGCCTGTTCCATTTGATGGAAGACATTTTGGACTTCAGAAAGTTCATCAACCAAATATTGACCGAATGTATTAAATAAGTCCTTCAGAGCTTTTACAAATGGAATTATTCCATCCCTAAAACAAGCTTTTGTATGTTCGAACCCCCACGAGCCCTCAGCGATGGCTATGGGTGTGGTTCTTTCTTTGACAACCACATCAAAACCAGCAAGATGGTATTTAAGTTTCTTCAAACTCGTATGGCATTAGTTTTCTCAATGACATTACCATTAGCTTTAGTTCCAACTGCTGAGCTTTCTTCAGATAGAAAGGATTTTGAAAACCTAGAGCTTGTATAGTGGTATGATCATAGAAAAACTGAGGTTTCATCAACATGTAAACAGTTTGTGCAGATTGATCTCTTTTAAAAACAATATTATCTAGCTGTTTGATCTTCTTTTCTAACGCAATCTCTCTATCGATGTTCCTAGATTCTTCTTTCTTAAAATCATTTTTCAGAAGAGTAACTGTTTGCATTAAAGATTCCTTTTCTTTTAAATGTTCAGAAAGAGTTTGTTTAAGATGATCAATCTTTACAGACTGTGTACTTGAATGTGAAACGTTATTATTACTCCTTAAATCAACATTATGTCCTTCTTTTAACACTTTAACTTGTTTCTTATATCTTTCAAGCTCAGCAGTTAAAGTAACATTGACACTTTTATTTTCCAGATTTATCTTGGTACAATTAACTACTTGGTTTTTCAGTTGTTCAATCACAGATAATATCAGTACATCTTGTTGTGCAGAGGAGTTAGAATTCTGAACAACTACCTGTTGTGATTCAATCACATAGTGAGAATAAAGAATGATACTGCTATCACTGGTTATTTCAGTCTCTGAGTAGTTCACAACATTTGACTGTTCAGAAGACGACATCGCCTGCACAGCTTGATTAATCATATTATTATTCATATTATCATGATAGTGTACCTCAGCAAGAGCATCTGAACCATAATCATATAAATTCGCCATGAGAGCAACTTTGGCAGTGTTGAGTTCATCACAATCAGAGTCATATGCATCTAAATCATCAGCTTGATAAAGGCAGTGCATTGTGAGTAATGACAGTTTGTGTAGCTTGACCTTCTGGAATTCCTGGATCTGCTAAAAATGCAAGTTCCTCCTCATGTAAGGTTTAAGGCAAGGTTACCTATCAAAAAGGTGGTGACCTAGGTTTAACTCTTGTTCTTTGCCTTGTAGATGGAAAGTTAGGACAAAGTGGACTACGACCATATGATATTACCATAAGTAGTAAGTGAGTAAAGTCTCTAATGAGCTAGGATTCGATAATCACCGTTATTGTCTTCCTAAGATAGATTATAATCAATACATAGGTTGCTTTATGCGGATGCGTCTAATAGTGACAGAATTAAACGTATCTAGGGTTAAGGAAGAAGTCCAGCCTTAATCTAGGAATGATATACCACCTCGAGATAAGACAATCATTGCACTGAACAAACAAACTTGCGTTAGGCTTAGTAAACATGGTTAACATGATTTCCTTAGTATAGATTCGACCGGCACTTTGAAGCTTTAGTATTTAAACATTATAGGATTAGGGATAAGATAATTGAATAAGTCACCAAAAACTAAACATGTGCCAATCTTTCAGATTGAACCCCGTGATAAACCAAACGAGTAACACCCCTAAAATGGGTCGCAGCGGAATAAGGGTCTGGGGTGTGTTACTTCATAGATTAATAGCACAAGATAAATAAGAACGACCTCTAAGTGAGTCGTAAAAACTGATACATTATATTTAAACAAATTGTTTGTTACAAAAGCCGTAGCTTTACTTGTTTATTGTTCAAAAGGTAAAGATTTTAACACATGATGAATATTTCCCCTAAAGCGTAGTGCGACTAAATCTTTATGCATATGACTTCCAAAATTTGACCACCAATGTATCCCTTGTACCTCGTGCCTTATTGACCTCCTGGAAAACATGCTTTAAAACGTCAACATAAAGTTGGTGAACTCACAGGTTTGAATGATGTAAAATGTATAATGTAGGACCACAAGATTTCCCCCGTGACGATATCACAAAATAACATTACATTTCCCTAAGCTCATGACACTGAAGCTTGACATGAAATGACTGCAATATAAATTGCCAACATTGCCCGTGTTGATGTTTAACCGAAACATCCCGTGTTCGACATGGTATACGTCCGTTGTTCGACAAACCGGCACAATGAGTGTGACTCACCTGAACGGGGATGTCATATCCCAAATAGATCTATTTATAACATTCGCGCTTCCAATCCAGAAATTGACAGTTCATGATAGTGGGCATAGTGGGTTATCGCTACTTAGGCAAACACGTAATCTTTTGAATGAAATGTACACTTGTGTCCAATTTGTAAAACAAAGAATGTTTCTGACCCTAAAACTTGTAAATCATTGAAATTGTAAAACGTGGGGCTATGAAGTCACCTTAAGTGAATGAATCCACGACGCAAATCACAAAATGAAATGCGTCACGCAAACGTCCGAATGCAACCTAAATAATTATAGGTCGTATAAGTACTACGGACACTGAATAACTAATACCATGTATAAGTCTATATAGCTACATCACCATCTAATTTGAAGTTGAAAATATTACCTATAAGGTTAAAATGTTCATAATTATTACATTAGTAAAAATGGCATAACTTTCTCGTTTTAAGCTCGTTGCGTACGTTCCTTACGTTCACGCTTTCGTATTTAAAAGATGTATCAAAATATTACATTTTAAAAAGTTCAAGTCCGCTAATGAATAGTACTTTACTGTTCATGAATAGTAATAAATATATATTTATAAATTTAATTAACGTAATCTTATAAACGTCATATCTTATTCGTTTTAACTCCGATTTTAGTGATTCTTTCGAGCACATCTTCGTAATTAAAAGTTCTATAATAATTTTTTTAAAGGTGCTACTGAGATGAATAGTGATTTACTATTCATAGTTTATAAAATTATTTTTATAAACTTTAATTATCGTATGACTTAAAAATAGCGTATCTTCTTCGTTATAAATCGGTTTTTCGAGTTCTTTATAGATTCAGAAAGCTTATGAGATGTAGTATTTTATAAAACCATAAAATGAATGATTTAAAATTCGAACTAAAATAGTAGGTTTTGGTTTTGTACAAAATAATTTATATAAACTTGTTTTAATAACTTTTTAGCTTATCCACCTTGTTATAAGTCCATTATAACATGATATTAACATCTATACAACATATGAAAAAGTAAATCTAACCATAATCAATTGTAAAAATCCATTTTACAAGTTAAATGAAAATCCTAAATGGTGATTAACTATATAAACATAATATACTTATAAAAACATGAAAGTAAAGAGTTTAGGGTTTCTATATAACCTTGATATGTAGTAGGATGAAGAACAACCAAATCTAAACCCTTGTTTAGCAAAGAAACCCCAGCTTTCAACCCTTGAAAACCTTAATTAACTATGAAACCCTAGTCTTGCAATATCTTGCTTAAACCTTGAAAATGATTAACCAAACCTTCAATCCTTCTTAGTATACCTTAAATATGATGATAGAACACTTGTATGGTTTTAGAAAATCAAAGCTATGAATTATATAAATGGGGTGTTTGTTGCCGTAGGTATTAAGAGAGAAAGGAGAGAGTTTGTGAAATTTTTTGTTAAGGAAATGAAGTGATATGAATTAAGTTTCTAGTTAAGCCTTTATATAGTAGCTAACCATGGTTAAGGATCCCTAGTTAAGTCTAACTAGGGTGCATGGTTAAAGGAAAGGAAATGAAAGATATTTCTTGATAAATATCAAGGAATATCTAGGGTGATAATTATCTAGGGTTTAAATTAGTGATTAATGATTCCGGGTACGCCTAAACGTATTTTATTGTGAAACGTAACCACTTTACGTAACCAATAAAAATAAAATGTGCAATATTAATAATTATCCTCTAAATAATCATCTAACACTTGCTTGACGTAAACATTTAATTGTTGATGTCCGTTTACGTTGGATGATAATTTTTAGTTTACGCGATTTAACTTAACGATTAAAATTAAAAGCAAACGCGTACGAGACTAAAAATAAATAGTGAATTTAATGATGTCAGAAAATGACCTAAAAACACGAGGTGTTATAGTCTTCCCCTGTTAAGTGAGCTTTGTCCTCAAAGCTTAAGACCTTGTATTAGATGAAGACGCCTGATTTGTGAAGAGATGTGGGTACTTTTGCTTGAATTGATCCTCGCATTCCCAAGTAAACTCAGGACCTCGCTTAGAGTTCCATTTGACCTTGATGATTGGAATACAACTTTTCCTTAACCGTTTGACCTCTCGATCCATAATCTCTACCGGTTCTTCAACAAAATGGACCTTATCATCGATATGTAATTCATCCAACGGAATTGCCAATGGCTCGTCGGATAAACACTTCTTTAAATTGCTTACATGGAATGTGCTATGAACCCTGCTTAACTGTTGAGGAAGTTCGAGTCTGTAAGCAATGGCTCCCACCTGTGCTAATACCTTGAAAGGGACAATATACCTCGAGTTCAACTTCCCCCGTTTACCAAAACGTACAACCCCTTTCCAAGGTGATACCTTTAACATGACCTTGTCGCCAACCTAAAATTCTAAAGGCTTATGCCTCACATCGGCGTAACTCTTTTGGCGATCACGTGCAGCTTGAAGTCTTTGCTTGATTTGAACGATCTTCTCGGTTGTTTCTTGAATGATTTCTGGACCGGTGAGTTAAGTGTCTCCGACCTCGGCCCAACAAACAGGTGATCGACTCTTGCGACCATACAACGCCTCAAATGGTGCAGCCTTTATGCTAGCATGATAACTATTGTTGTACGAGAATTTGATCAGTGGTAAGTGTCTTTCCCAACCATTCCCAAAGTCTACCACGCAAGCGCGTAACATATCTTCTAGTGTCTGAATAGTCCTTTCGCTTTGTCCATCGGTTTGCGGATGGTAAGCTGTACTCATATCCAAATGAGTACCTAACGTCTTTTGAAATGCCCTCTAGAAATTTGATGCGAACCTAGGGTCACGATCAGAAATGATTGAAATGGGTATTCCATGTCTTGTGACTACTTCCTTCATGTATGGTCTTGTCAGTTTGTCCATAAAGTCGTTCTCCCTCATCAGTAAAAATGTATAGACTTAGTAAGACGGTCAACAATCACCCAAATGGTATCGTAACCATTCGACGTCTTAGGAAGCTTTGTAACGAAATCCATGGTGATGTTATCCCACTTCTATTAGGGAATTTCTGGTTGCACCAATAAACCAGATGGTCTTTGGTGTTCAGCACCCTTAGGCATGTCAGACACTTACTAACATAGGTGGCAATGTCGGCTTTCATGTTGGGTCACCAGTATAATTGCTTCATGTCTTGGTACATTTTGTCAGAACCCGAATGGATTGAATATTTTAGCTTGCGAGACTCGTGCACAATCACAGTCCTTAGATTACCATATAGTGTTGGTGAAGAGGTGTGGGTTTCAATTCCTTGATGATGGCTAAACTTGCCGGCGGATTGTCCTAGGATGTCTAACGACGCATCTTCGACTTTTCGGCTTAATATTTGGTATAGGGTGATGTCAACTTTATAGTAAGATGGCGTAAGGGTTTACTTGGTTATTATGATTATTAGTTTGGTTCCTCATGATATTTATGTTTTATGAATACGCACACAAAACTTGATATAAATAGGAAATTGTTTCTTGACCATAAGTTTTAGGGTGACTATTCTCAGCATGGCATGGTCCTTCCTAAATTATACATAGTTGATCAGGTTATGTATAATTAAGAACTAATGATGCAATGCTCATTTTTGTCAAAATAGCGTTAAATTTTTTGATAATATTTTTGGTAGTGGCTTGAATAATAGAATAGAGAATTAAAGAAATTTAACGACACATTAATCTGATAGATAATTTGAAATCATTCGAACAGTACAACGGAAATTTAAGAAAAAGTACAATGATAATTTCTAACAGAAATAGATCCTAAGATTGTTCTAACTTGGAGTTCACTAGGCAAGACGAGAAGATTTTCTCTTTAAGCATTGATATCATCTTCCATGTTGTTAGGGTCTTGATCGATTTCTCCTCCTCCTAAAGCATACACCAATCCACGTGCTTCGGCATCTCCATCTTAGTTTCCATGGATTTGATTCTTTAACTCCGGGCAATCACTCCTGTAGTGCCCTTGATTTCCACACTCATAACACCCAGTACCCCTCTGATTAGCCCTAGGGGCTCTTTGGTTTTAGGTAGTAGCTGCATTTGCTCGGATATGAATCCTACAATCACGGGCCAGATGGCCAAACCTGTTGCACTTGTGACATTGAGGTGCACATTGCCCCTGATGATGATAATTGCACCTGGTGTACTTAGGCAAGGATCCTCTATATTCTTTCTTATCATCGGGCCCATCAGTGTAGGCCCTAGCAACATTCTTCTTCTTGGGTAGCTGTTGGTGGTCTTGATTGTTCCTTGAAGTATCATCAAACTTTCTTTTGTTTTCGGCTTGGCGTTCAGCAAGTCCAAGGAGTTTTTGATCCATTTGATCATTAGCAAACTCGATGGCTTCCTGCATCGTCTTCGGTCTGTAGGACATCACATTTCCCCGAACCATGTCAGGGAGTCCGCCAAGGTATTTCTCCACGTCATCCGATTCCTCAAGAAACATTCTCCCGCACAACAAGGCTAACTCTTGGAATCGTAGAGTATAACTTGTGATATCAGTACCTTTCACCTTCAGATTCCAGAGCTCTATTTATAGTTTCTTAATCTCGCCCCTTGGGAAATACTTTGCAGTCATCATTTGCCTTAGGGTCTTCCAAGGCATTGCATACACAACCTCTTGAGTAACAACCTTCATATGGGAATTCTACCAAGTTAAAGCACATCCAATTAAAGTGCATGAAGCAAACTTAACCTGAGATTCCACTGTGCAGTTGCTTATGTTGTACACATATTCCATCCTTTCAAACCACTGAGCCAAACCAACGACTCCCTTAGTGCCCTTAAACATAAGGGGCTGGCAGTTTAAGAAGTCTTTGTAAGTGCACTCCCGAATAGGGCGCACTGGTCTTGGTCCAGTTCCAGTAGTATTACTTGTGTCTCCATTGATAGGTGTAATATCATTGATGGCTTCTTATGTCATGGGGGTGGTGGCAGGTGTAACATTTCTCAATTTCAGGTCATTTTACGACTCCTATTATCCGTCACTATTTATTTTGGTTCGATACGCGTTTACTTTTAAATTTACTTTTAAGCTAAATCGCGTAGACTAGAAATAATCATCTAATGTAAACGGTCATCAAATAAATTAAGGTTTACATCAACTAAGTGTTATATAATTATTAAGAAGATAATTATTAACTTTGCGTATTTTATTTGTATTGGTCACGTAAAAGGCTTACGTTTCGCAATAAAAATACATTTGGACACACCCCAGAAATACCTAGACTTACCTAGACTCAAACCAATACCCACTTTTAAAACCTTAACACTAAAAATTTGATCAATTTTGTGCCTATAACCCACTAGGGGCCGGTTAGGGGTCCAAAACAATTAGGAAATCTTCCTAATAATCCTAAAG
>BQNB010033495.1:3491-52280 GCA_026074375.1 Tanacetum coccineum
TCGTCTTAATACGAAAGCGTGGACATAAGAAACGCAAGAAACGGACTTGAAACGCGAAAGTTACGCCAGTTTTACTACAACGGAAATTATAAACGTTTTAACTTATTAAACACAATTTTACCAAAACAATTAGATGTTGATTAGCTATATAGAATGATATATGGTAGAAGTTACCCAATGTGATTAGTACTTATATGACCTATGTTAATTTAGGTTGCATTCGATCCTTTACGTGACGCTTTATCTGTGATAATTGGATTATCATTAACTCAAGGTGAGTTTATAGCCCACGTTTTACATGATTTGTTTTATAAGTTTTTGGGGTGAGAAACATGCACTGTTTTATAATTGGACACAAGTGGATAAGTTTTACATAATGATTACGTGTTGCCTAAGTAGCGATAAACCAAGTTGAGCCCATTATCATGAACTGTCAGTTACTGGATTGTGAGCGCGAATGTTATGAATAGATGTATTGGGATTGACATCCCCGTTCGGGTGATTAGCTATCACTGGGCAAACGAACGTATACCATGTCGAATATAGGATGTTGGGGGTTTGAACATCATCACGGGTAATGTAGGCCATTTATATGGTATTCATTTATGTCAAGCTTCAGTGTCATGAGCTTAGGGCAACGTAATTACATTTATATGATGTCTGCATCTATTGCACTATCATGCACTTGGGAAATCTTGTGGTCCTACAATATATGATTTATCAAACCTATGAATTCACCAACATTATTGTTGACGTTTTAAAGCAATGTTTTTCAGGAGATCAGTAAGCATAAGGTGCCAAGGATACATTGGTGATTTTGTTTTGGGATGTCATGCTAAAGATATGGTTGCATTATGTTTTGGGTAACTCATGTGTTGTGAACCAGTATCTTTGTAATAACAACAATGAACAAGTTAAAGCTTCGGGCTATTTGTATTAAATATTTGTTAAATCTAATGTATCAGTTTTAAATGACTTTTTAGTCGTTCTATATATATCTTGTGTTTTTGATCTGAAAAGTAACACGCCCGGACCCTTATTCCGCTGGGACCCAATTTGGGGGTGTTACATTCACAGTAAGCTTTCTTACAGTGTTCTTCAAGAATCTCCTTGCCCTCATTGTTAGCATAGTCATTTGCCACCTCAAGTCTATCTCTTCTAAATCATCAGAATTAATTTGTTACAAGTCCTCATTGTCAAGTTGTGGACTGTTTGGTTGACTTGCAAAGAAAGCATAAATAACAGCATCACTCAAGTTATCAATTGTTGTTAAGTTAACATTAGTAGATTGAGTGCTAGCAGTTGTAACACCATAAGCAGTATTAATTACTCCATTTGTACTGTTGGTGCTGTTTGAGGACACAAAGGCTAAGTTTTGTGTGATTGTGCTTGAGCTTGATGTTCCTTTAACCTCTGGTTCATAGATCTTCAAATTGTTATAAAGATCATCCAAGCTTAATGTATCTATCTCAGGCTTGTTCCTCCACACAATGGTATGTGTGTTCCATTCTAGTGATAGACTTCTTAAGAACTTCTGATTCACATCTTCTTGTGAGATACGTTCACCATGAATCTCCAACTGACTGATAAGCTTTTGAAGCCTATCAAAGGTTTGATCTAATACCTCTGAGCTAGATGCAGTAAAATTTTCATATTGCTGCTTTAGAAGATTCCTCTGAGTCTTTTTAGTTGCAGCATTCCCTCCAAACATTTTCTCAACAGCCTGCAACAATGACTTAGCATCTTTGATGGAGTTAAACTTCAATTGATGTTCATTAGAGATGCCCATATATAAAGTGCTTCTTGCCTTCAGTTCTAACCTCCTTTGTGCCTTTTCTTTAACAGTTGAAGGAGCAATTATAGTCTCAACACATTCAACAACTTTTGTTACTAGAGGTGCATTCCTATTCTCTATGACTTCCTATAGAGAATAATCAATCATCTGGATGTACTATTGCATCCTCATCCTCCAAAGCTCATACTCACCTGGTTTGATCATAGGCACTTTTAATGCAGCCACCATATGTACTGAGTCTTGATTCATGTCTTCTTAGCAAAGTTTTTTAAAGCAACAAGCTCTGATACCACTTATTGATCCCACTTGAATGGATCTTGAATTCCTTAGCTTGTGTAAGGTTTAGTTATGCAAGATAAATCCTACACAACTATGATAGAAACTTTGTTTGATAATACTAAAGATTATGCGGAATCTAATCTTTAATATAAGAAGAATTCTTCAATGAAACAGTAATTCTAATGAACACACAAATTAACAAACAAAAGCTTCAATATATTAATACGAATACTCTAACTAGTATTAGGGTTACAAAACCTTGAAGCTATGACAATTCTATGAATGACTCATTTTTTATACATAGAACTCTATACCATAGGACCTCCTTTTATACACCAAGGAGTCCTAGTCGATTTACAATATATTACAAAAACTTAGAATATTCTTAAAGATCTATTCTATAAATAACAATCCTTATCAACTAAGTAATCCTGATCTTTAAGCAATCTTTATCCTCTCTGAGCAGTCTTTATCCTTTCAGCAGTTGTAATCTTTTAGTAGTTGTAACTTTGTACCAGCAGCATTAACTGTGTACAAGCAGTAGTAACTACTTAGAGTATTTTCTTTAATCTTCACCAGCAGTACGAACTTTACTCTAGCAGTACTAACATATACTAGCAATATTAAGTTACACTACCAGTAGTAACTAGCAGTAGTAATATACACTAGTAGTAGTAACTTACACTAGCAGTAGAAACTAGCAGTACTAACTACTTAGCATATTTTTCATTAAGATTACTAACAGCACTAATTTATGCTTAGCAGCAGTAACTAATACCTTAACAGTATTAACTCTAAGATCATCAAGAAGTCTTTTAATCCCAACATTGACTTTTGGTTTGGTTAAATGCGGATTTAGGTAACTCTTAGAAGACACTCACATTGACCAATGAAGACACTTATCATTATTTTATTTCTAAGTAATTTTCTGAACCTAGGTAAGTGTTTGGTTTTTCACGCGTAGCTGTTTTATGATACAGTTTTAACTTTTAAGGTATCTCTGCATTATTTTCTTTTCAGGTAATATAACTCAAGCTCAAGTTAATGAGGATACCTTTGACCACTATGTTACATCAAAGGCAAGTTGTAAACCAAGTTACTTGCAATGAGAATTAGCTGAAATGAGTATTAGATTTATGTTTCTAGCAAGTTCTTAATAAGATCCATTATTACAACTTACCATTAAACAACAATGCAGGGGAAGAACATGATTAAAGAGTTCGACAAAAACACCTTATTCACTGCATACACCAAACAAGAATGGAGACCTTACCAAGAGAAAAAGATAAATGAGGTAAGTATTAGGGAAGTTTGAAATTTTAATTAATATAATGTTAACAACTGTTTATGAAATATGATCAAACTAACCCGTCTTGAAAGTATAACCCATTTTGTAGAGTTCGCGACAGATGTAGCAGCTAGATGAGCTAAAATTCTCCTTTCAAAAGATCTCAACCTATACACTAACAAGCTGGCTCGCTATAACACATATATCTCGGCTGGTATACACACAAACCTTCTCTTTCATAGTTTTCCCAATACCTACAATCATAATTAAATTCATCAATCACAAAAAAGAACTACTAGATATGATAAAGGTATACAAAATATACATGAAAGATAGACTGCAAGTAGATCAATGGATACACGCACAAGAAGAAGAACGCATTAACGTAACAGTTGAGTCCCGTTCTTCCCTATTGAATCTTGTTACAAACATATTAGCGTAACTGGTATAAAGCTAAAATCAATCATGGGTTAGTTTATTTTCAAGATTATTTTAACTTACTAGTATCCATGAATTGAGAATACCAAACCCTTCTTTGGTTCCGGCAAAATATTTGAGAAAATCATAAGGAAGACCCAATAGCTCTTTAGCAAGATGTAACCGTCTAGCTCGACACTTTGCATTTTTGAACAAATTTCGTAGTAGAGAGTTTTTATCAACATGTGTTAGCTGGATAGTATCGAGTCTTCTAATAATGTCCCTAACTTCACTTCTTTCACTATCAGAATGCCTCTTTGCAGTAGCAATGGCTTCTACTTCAGCTGCAAAATCATTTTCGATAGTTAGAATGTCAACTATACGAATCGCTTCCCGCATCCCAGTCATCATTGCCCCACCAACAGCATTTGGATTCTCCTTACACGTGGCTTCGCCAGCAAAGAATAAAAAGTTGTTAACGGGTCAAAAACTATTTTGGTATAGAGTGGACAGAGTTGTGAGGGTTGTGAGGGCTGGGATTACATTTTACTTTGTGACAACTAAAGACATGGCTTATCTTCTTGACCTACATTTTTATCCTCAAGACTAATACGACCTACACAAACTCAGGAATAGGCTATGCGAAATAGGAAAGAGGTTATGTCAGAATTGGACTGGCTATGGCCAATGGATAAACTGTGTATGGGATGACCCTCATACCTTAATCTTGACACAGACAGAGTACGTGACCAACTTTACTTGTCCAAATATCAGTACAATCCAGTAACATGGATGTTAAAAGTTTCTTCGTCATCTGGAGAAGTTGCAATTGGTGTCGGTTTTGCACAAATCTATTCTACTTTAGCTTTCTATCAGTGAGTTACATCGTCCACCTTATCAGTAACAAGTTCATGCATTTTATATTTCAAATGTTATATTATTTTTGAAATCCATGATGAAAGGAAACAACAGGAAGTCGTAACAAGAAGAGATATCTTAATTGTTAAAGAAAAGTAAGTCTTTCTTATATATCTTGTCACACCCCTACCAAGGCGGAACCGCGAGGTGTAACATATTAATAAACATCACACAAGATGATAGAATAAAACACCATACATGATTAGGACAAAAGAAAGTTATCCGAAATACAACACTTCAAAGTACGAGTTTAAAAGTACAAAGTCAACATAATTGTTTTTATTCCGAACATAGATCACCCCAAAATCACTATAACTTGGAAGAAATTAGACATATTGAACAGGTTCAAATGCAATCACACTAAATTTTCCACTTTAGGAATGTCACCTGAAAAGCATGATAAAAACGGCCAACTATCGAAATAGTTGGTGAGCTCACAGGATATTGTGTACACAAAATATAGTTTTATAAAAGAGCAGATGTCTCAAAAATAGTTTCCAACTCATGAGCTAGTTACCAAAACAAGTCAAGAATCCAAAAAGGATTTTAGTTTTCAAATACAGTCCCCGTTACCTAGAGTAACGTGACACAATCAATTCATCATGTATAAGTATGTATGTATTCTATAGTGTTTAAGCGAGGCACTACTTAAACGCATTCAGCCTTCCAGTTCTAATTCACAACATAATATGGGTAGGCATCACCCCCGATCCAAATCAGGATGCCATATGTCCTAGTACTATGCACCCCGTTTATGATGGGAGTAAGGAGGGGCTAATCTCCTAATAGCGCTATCCATAAGTACTAACGTCTCATCTCGTTAAGGGGTATATAGTGAGATAAAAGTAGTGGCGGGTTCCAAGCATACAACAACATACATATCAAGTTCAAGTTCAACACGTTTTCCAAGTTCAACACGTTTTCCAAGTTCAACAAGTTTAAACCAAGTTTAAATAGTTCAAGTATGCTTGAAAGTTCAAACATATAAAAGTATGAGCATAGAATTAATTAGAAACATCATGCTTTCCACCCCAAAACATTTTAAACATGTAAAAGAGGGGCTGTGAGAAACTCACCTTAAAGTTAGAACGACAATAGAACTTGTCGGCAAACCACACTAAGTTGGCAACCCAAACGAATACACAACCTTCTACTCGCAACCTAAGGCAAGTACATATACCTAATTAGATCCTATACGATATGCTCGGATAATATTAAGGTTCATTTGTTAAGTCTTGTGTTCACATTCGTTTTAAAAAGACACATTTATCACAAAGCGAATTTCTACGAATTTGCCCCAAATTTCCCGTCACTTTAATTATTTATTTGACAAAGCTAACCAAAACTTCTGGTCAAGCTACTGCTCTAGGTCAAAATCCCATGTTTTAGGTGTGTTCATGAATTTTCCCAAAATTTATTAAGGACCTATACTTGACCATTTATACCCGACTCCAAAAACGGCCAAATCTGGACATACCAAAGTATTTTAATGATCAGAGGGTCTAAATCAAGGTTATATGAGTTAGGACAATGGGAGACTCTAAATAACCCATACAAGTGTCTCTCATATCAGGTTTAATGATACATTCATTGTGGTTTATGATTTATGATCAATTTAATACACGGGTTGAAAAGAGATTTTCGGGCAGTTTTGACACTTTACACCATTTTGCAACTTTGACTAACCCAATGACCTTATATTTTTAAAAGGCTTATATTTCTAGAAACTAGACTCAAAGCACTTGAATCTAGGCTCTTGAATCATGTGAACATTTTTATTTATCATCAACTTATGCTCCAATCAATGTGACCTAAAAATAAAATAGGGGCTGTTTAAAAAATAGCTTTGACTTAATCAAGTCAAACCAATAACCCAACATGCAAAAATGATCCAATAAACTCCCACAATCATATTATACAAGTCTTAACATCAATATCATCCAAAAATCTCAGTAGGTTTATGGATCTAAAGCTCTTTTACACACAAACTTACAAGATGTGCCAATTCTTTTGAAAATCAAAGACTTTATGTTACTTGTCTTGCATAGATCTTGTAGCAAAAATAAAAATGCATAACCCAACGTTTTTGTACATCATTATTACTGATTTAAGAGTTTTATATCATGAAAATAATTTACCCATAAAGGTTTTTTACTAAAGCAAGCTTAAATATACAAGAGACATACAAGTCATCTTGCACCATGATTTTTACCTTTGTTCTTGCTCCTAAAAGTTGAAGATGATGATGTTATGGTGGTGAGTGGGTTTCGGCAGCATGTATAAGGACCAAGGAGGAGGAAAAGTTCTTGTTAGATCTAAAATAAAACAACTAGTGGTTTTTAGATTATATAAGGAGCATTAGTTAATGGTTTTTGATATTGCATGTTCTCCTATTGGTTTATGGGGTGGGTTGGCCGGCCACAAGGCTCAAAAAGATGAAAATTATTTAATTTTTTTTAGTAATGTATGTATTATTTAAAAGGTATAAGTTAATTTGTATATTTTTGTGCACAATCGGTAAATACGTAAAACGTCGTAAAAACGTATAATTTGAGATAGCTTAGGATTTTGTTAAATTATGTTTTCCCATGTGTTTTTGATATTGTTATAATATTATTTGAGCATATCGTTGGTCGTTAGGACCGTTAACTAGGATCATTAGGTTAAATGTGCGTTCGTATAACTAGGGTTCCTAGGAAAACAAGTGTTAAACGCTAAAAATAGTATGACTACATAAAAGTGACTCCATAAATAATTAGAAGAGTCAATTATCATTTGTTTGCTTTCAGTTATTGACCTCAAAAATTGACAGATGTCACAGTTTTCCCCCGTTAAAAGGAACCGCGTCCCGAAGTTCCATTCGTCCGTCCTAAGGCAGTATCTTTGTGTAATGATACTATTTCAAGAATTTTGAATAAGACTCAAATTTTGACACAATACAGAAATTGAGAAAACTTTTTTCAAAAATCATTTGTGTTGTATAAATGAAATTAGGACAAACCAATTCAATCAATCTAATTGGTCACTAAGTCACTCACTCCTCATTTTGTTCATTGCAAAAAATGGTCAAAACCAGACATGACTTACATCACTTAAACAGTTGAGAATAAAATTATCTGACTCAAGTTATTTTGAAAGTCTTCAAATTTTCTTTTTTGTAATGAATGTTATACCATGTAAACAAACACATCTAACTCAACAACGGAATGGTCACTAAGTCACTCACTCCTCACTCTGTTCAATGCAGAAAACGGTCGCAACCGGACATGACTTAGACCACTTAAACTATTGAGAATAGACATATTTGACACAAGATACATTATTCATTAAACTTAATCATTTTTGCAATTTTGAAGTTCTTTTCACAAAACATTGAAAATTAAGTCACATGAGTAGTGACTTGTTATTTACAGAACATTCAAAGCTTTGTACAACACATTTAGTTATATTTATCAACACACACTTACGCTAGTAAGCCCCTAAAATATTTTGTGCATTTTCCAACAAATTCGACACTTCCAAAAATAAGCTTTGACTTTTTTAGATTTGACTTTTCTGAATTTTGTCTTTTTCAGATTTGACTTATCGAAAATGGTTCTCTTTCAAAATTTTTATAACAAATTCGATCTCATTGATCCTTTTTAAGCTAACACAAGTCTATTTTGACCAAAATAAATCAATTATTCAAGATTAGACTAATTTGGACAAATTTGAATACTTCTAAATTTTGTCCATTTTGTCGAATTTATGATTCTCGGAGTTTAAGCAACATTTATCTCAATTAATCACGCACAAACGTTATTATTATTATCAATAACCCTTATTTTATCATGAATTTGAAAAAACCCCAATTTTGGAAACCCTAATTTTTATCGAATTTAATACTAGATCTTAAAGAAACATACATCATAAAATCATTTCCAAAACCTGTTATACTGAAAAATACTTACGTTTGAGAAGAGAAAGAGATCGTGGACGTTGTAATGAACTCAAAATCACGATATTGTGAAAAACTTAGATTTCTCTTCTTTTTCGATATCAAATTCGGAAAGATAAAAAGTAAGAAATAAAATTAATTATCTATTTATACCCTCCGAATTTAGATTTTGGGAATTTGACACTTTCAGTCCTTGGAGTTTTTCCTTCTAAAAATATGTTTTAGAAACGACAGATTTAGCCCTTGTGGTTTTTGATACCGAATTTTATTTCAAAAATTTCAAAAAATCCCCTTTGGAGTATGATCCCTTTGCACAGTTAGGTCTTGTTAATGGAATTTTTTCTTTTTTTAAAAGTCCATATTTTCACAAAGAAATAAAAAACTCCCCCTCAAAAATATATCATTTCATAAAAACTATCAAATATTCGAGAGATCATTGTTTTTATTAAACTTTAAAAGCATGTGAATTTTTCAATCAGAATTCAGGTGATGTACGTGAATGGGATTTACAAAAACACATGTTTTGACAATGAGAACACATTTGTGTATCAAAATAACTCCCCCTCAGATCATGATCCCGTATTGACATTTAAAGCAATTGTGATGAAAATATCGAATCATGAATCTGATTTGAATGAGAAGTCATGTGTTTCTGTTTATATTATGTTTTTGTCCTTTTTATATTTTTTGTTTTTGTATTTGATTTTTGTTTTTAAAAATCATTTTTTTTAAAAACATTAAAAAAATCTTTTTGTGTTTTTACATTTTTGAATTTTGTATTTGGTTTTTGAAAAATTTATTTACAAGTTTGATGTACGGTCTTTTTCAAGAAGATAACTTTGGCAGACTTTCCAACTGAGTTGGAGTCATACATCTCATACCAATGTGATGAACTAAGTACTCAAAGCGTTCTTTGGGAAGAGCTTTAGTAAATAGATCTGCAAGTTGGTATTCAATCACGACAAAGTATAATTCCAACGTTCCCTCTCTAACATGCATCATTAATAAAATGATATACGGATTTTAATTTGTTTTGTTACGCCGAATGCTGTAAACAGGTTTGATGAAGATATCGATTAGCACTCTTGAATTGCAATTACACAATATTTTGTTCATACTGTGTATCCATAATCCAATAGTTGTGTTCGCATCCAGATGAGTTGAGCACAACACGCGGACAATGAGACATATTCAGTTTCAGCGGTGGACATCGTAGTACAATCTTGCTTTTTGGAACTCCAGCTTACGAGCTTTTCACCTAAAAATTGTAAGCCTCCTGAAGTGCTTTTGCAATTGCCTTTACATCCTACATGGTCCGCGTCTGTGATGAGGTGTCATTTTATACACTATTTCAGGGTTATTTAACCCCCTAAATCAGGCAAATATGCCCAGATTATGTGCTTAATTGTTTGTTTTCAGTTTTAGCATTAGGATGGCATTTGGAGAAAATACCGTGATTAGGCTCATATTAGAGAAGAAACAGCACAAGATTACAAACCTACATCAAATCTCTTGAAGAATTATGCATACAACGCCGTGGAGACGGCGTCGCAGGCATAAGCCGACGTCGGTAGCAATCCATTGGTGATAGGCGTCAGAAATTACAGGACGGCTAGGACGGGCCGACTTAAAGTGGATCTAAATATCCATTATGGCGACGGCGTCATGTCTTCAAAGCCAAGTGCGTCGACAACAATTTTCCCATATATATTAAACTATGTAAATTAGGGTTTTAAGTGTGTAACTTTGTATAATTTTAGGGAGACGAACCCTAGTCATTTTAGCAGCTTTTAAGGTTGTTTTTAGGGCCTCAAAACCCTATGTAACTACCTTTTTTCAATGTTTTAATCAAGTAAGATTGTTTATAATTAATAAATCAATATGTTCTATGTTTGTTGTTGATTGTTTATGTTCTGTGCTTTATCTTTAAACAAGCTAGCTAAATCTCTTTTGTATTACTTAATGATTTCATGAAACTTAGGTTTCATATCCTTTTTGATGTTGCTTCTTGTTGATAGATGTGCGGCGTTAGGCTTTTGTTTAAACTTAGCCCATTAAGATATTAAATTGGCATAGACGTCTAGGGAAATGCAAGTAGTGTAGAAAGGATACCATCGGTAACAGTCTTCATACTACCTTACCCTAATATGGTTGATCCCTCTTAAGATATTTCACATGCACTTAATATACTTTTAGGGCCTTGTATAGTATTTTCATATTACTTTCTGGTGTGTTGCATAGAGGATTATTAATAGACGGTGAGTTCGTGTAATCCATTCATGACCTAGGAAATACTTACACAGATCATCACAAGTGTGACAAGGTAATAGATCTAGGAAAAGCAATCTGAGGAGTAGTGCATGATTAGGTAAATACATCTTTTTATCATAAAGTTATCACCAATAGTATAGATTATAATTAGTTTAATTATTAGTTAATCAAACCAACCTCTTAAACCATGATATTTACCTGCTTTTTTATAAATATAAAAACATAAAAATAATCTTCTCTCAACCCCTTAGAATTCTGTTAGACCGTGTTCGAGCCTTCCCAACCTATTCCCCTAGAGAACGATAATAACCCCTGAGTCTTGCCTATACTACACTGCAATGATAGCTACACTGCCTTTGGGGTATTTGTAAAAATTCATGTGAAGTATCTTCACAAACACCTCTCATCAATTTTTGGCGCCGCTGCTATGGCGGAATTGTCTAGGTTTTCGATCATTGTTTAACTTAGTTCTACTCGCTTGATTTCTATCAAGTGAGAAGTTTAATTCCAGTATATTAGCTTCCTTGTAGTCTATCTTTTCTTTATGTTATTTGTTTCGTAAATTTGTCACCATGACACGTAGCACCGTTAGGAGGTTAACAAAACCCCTCGATGAACCCGAAAGAGAATTCCGATAGGATAGGTGTGTCACCTGGCGTATACAGGCTCAAATGAGTCTCTATGCAATTAGCGGAAGTTGATACCTCTTTGATCATGGAAGAATATCTTTCCTCACAACACAAAGTAACATAAGGGCTTATCCCCTTTATGTACTAAACTTACTAAGTACATTCTACCCAACTCTTCTAGTTTCCAAAACCTAATCATCCTCCTAATCGAACGAACAGGAAGAATCGTCAACTCACGCGACATCCTGCTAATTCAAGGAACATACACGTTCCAAGGATTAAGAAGCGAGGACCCACTCCATCATATCAAGCACTACTTAAGTATCGTCGATAACATACAAGACTGGAGGGGAGCCCATAGGATACATCTAGGTTGCGTTTCTTTTACTTCTCCCTAAAAGGGAAAGCAGCAGCCTGGTTTGATAAAATACCCTCCACCTAAATTACGACATAGGATCAGCTCGTATCGTGATTCCTTAATTATTTCTTTCCAGCGAGACGCATCTCATCCCGTACGGAGATATGATCCTCTGTTCAGACAAAGGGACCGAGAAGAGCCATCCTAAAGCACCTTGGTTACGTTACAAGAACCTGATCAAATAGGTCCCCCATCATGGAATACAAAAATGGGTTTTGGTACAAATCTTTCACGACAATATATATCTGGACAACCGTGTGAAACTCGATCAATTCGCTCAATTCCGGTTCAACTCTCCCACCGAAGAAGATGGGTGGAATCAAATAGAAGAATACATCCAATACCAAGATGACCTGTGGGAAGACCCTGTGTACCATCCATGAACGTTTCTTCCTTGCGGACGCAATGCAACCACATTTAGGGGACGTCTGAAAAGGGCCTGCAACCAAATCTTCTACTCGAAACACCTACTTGAGAGGTTGGGTTGAAAACCCCTACCTTATTTGCGACACGGAGGACCCCATGAGGCTGAAAAATGCAAATAGAATAACCCAGCTTAGCATGTATGCTTATCCGGAGGAGATATCTATGACGACCCTTCCCTTTTGAGGTTCTATCAGAACGATGATGTCTCGGCATAGGGGAATAACAAACAAAAAGAACGAGAGGATGGACCTGAATGGGTTGTTAGAAGCAAGTTTGAAGACGAACTCGCCAACTTCATGCTTTTTAAAAGAAATTCAATAAAGACAATGACAAACTTGTCAAGATACGGCTTACATACACGGTTCATAAGGTCCATGAATACCGCGGGAGCGTTAGACAGACCGAAAGACATGACCGTTAATTCAAAATGCCCATACCTCTTCCTGAACGCAGTTTTGGGAATGTTTTCTTCGCGTACTCTCAACTGATGATAGCCTGATTGAAGGTCTATTTTTAAGAAGTACCGCGACCCTTGCAGATGATCGAACAAGTCATCAATCCTAGGAAGAAGGTAACAGTTCTTGATAGTTAGCTTGTTCATCTCTCGATAGTCTATGCACATACAGAACTAACCATCCTTTTTTTTACAAACAACACAAGAGCTCCCCATGGCGAAGAACTAGGTCGTATGAAACCTTTGTCTTGGAGCTCTTTAAGTTGGTTGGACAGTTCTTGCATTTCTGTGGGTGCCAAACGATAAGGTGATTTTGCAATAGGCATAGCTCCAGGGATAAGATCTATGTGAAACTCTAGTTCGCGAGGTGGGGGTAAACCTAATAGACCTTCTAGAAACCCACCAGGGAAGTCGCGTACAACAGGAATGTCTTCGAGTTTTGGCTCGTTCACCTTCATGGTCTTTAACTGTTTCAGGTTTCCTTCGGGACATTCTCCATGAACTTCCAAAATACTCCCGTTAGATAACGAGATTTGGACAATTTTCTCATAGCAAACTATCTTAGCTCTCAGCTTCGACAACCAATCCATTCCTACTATCACGTCGAAACTACCATACCCAAAGGGAATCAAATCTATAATGAATGCATGACCTTCTAGTTCAAGTCTACAACCTCAAATAATCTTATTAATTTCTACTTTAACGCCGCTAGCTATTTCAATCTTAAAACCGGGGCTTATGACACTAGGTTTCATGTTAATCAATGGAAAGAAGTTGGCATATATAAAGCTATAATTAGCACCAGAGTCTAACAAAACTGTAGAGAAATGATCGTTTAAAGAAAATGTACCCGTCACAACGTTCGGGTCTTGTGGAGCTTCAGCAACACCTAAGCCAAAAGCTCTACCCTGTGCTCGATTCCTATTGTTCATCTGGTTGGTATTTCCTTTAATTGCTAGCACTGGGTTTGGGCGATTTCCTCCTAAGGTAGTGGCTCGATTCATTCTTGGGCAATTCCTCCTAAAGTGGTTAGGATCTCCACACTCAAAGCAAGTTGGCCTTGGTCTCTCATTAGCAGCTCTACCCGTGCAGTATCAGGTAAAGTGACCCACTTGGTTACATCGACGACACACATGGCAATTACCAGAATGATGGAAGTTTCATTTTGCACACTTTGACTGTTGACCAACATACTAACGTGGTCCTTGCCCTTGCTCTGGTGCAGTCACATCAAAATTTCTTCCAGTTCTTTGTCTCTTGTTCCTATCATCCCTACCTCGGTCCTTGTTTTGATCATTCGACCTCCTCTTGTTTCCAGCATTTTCCCTCTTCTTAAAAGTTCCATCCTTGATTCCATCAGTGGTTAAACGGTTGACCATGCTCACAGCACTCTGGATAGTAGTGGGTTTAGAGGAAGTAACATGTGGCTTGATCTCGGGAGCCAAACCCTGAATGTAGTGATTGACACGCTGGTTCTCTGGGGTAACCATGTGGCACCAGCCTTGCCAACTCGTGAAACCTAGCAGTATACCCATCAATATCTGATCCAACCATCTTGTGGTTCCAAAATTCTGATCCCAACTTATGAACTTCATCACCAGGACAATATTCTTCCATCAATAACTTTTTAAAATCTTCCCAAGGTTGGGCTATAGCAGCGACCCGTCCTCAGGTTTGAACAAGGGTATTCCACCAAGTTAGGGCGCGGCCTTAAAGCATACTAGCCGCGAATTCGACTTGGCTCTCTACGGGATGCTTAGTGATATGGAGCACAGACTCAGTGCTTTCAAACCAAGTTAGTAAACCAACTGCACCTTTTGTGCTGAAAAATTCCTTGGCACCAGAAGCCCTGAATGTTTTGATACTACAGCTTGGTGTGGCCTCTCTTTAATTTGTTCGGTTACCTCCGGGGGCTTGAACAAGTTGAGTTAGCAGATTTGGAAATGCGATGTTAAGTTGTCGAGTCACTTCATCTGTTGTTTCATTGGGAGGATTAGTGTTGTTGGCAGTGTTGCTACGTGTGCTTCTTCCCGCCATAATTCTATAATTTAACATAAAAAAATTACTTTATTAGAAACTCGACAAACCGTGCCTTTAAATAGTTTATATGGCATTTTGCAACGAAGTGTTTAAATGAATAATCAAGCATAGATAGATGTATTCTACCAATTTAGTGGTATACATATTTAGGTGACAAGCAAGTTTTATATAAGGAATATTTACATTTTATCTCTCAAATTAATATTTAATAAACCTGATTTCAATATTTTTTTTATAAAATAAAAACATATTAAATTGGTTGCCAAGAAAATAGATCAATAGACAAGTATTTAGTTAAGCATTGTAAAAGTTTACTGTTTTGTTCGTTACCTAAATAAAATTTAAGTAATCAGATAGTTTAAAAAAAATTACAAAGGTCCTTCCAAAAGATAATGATATCAATATCAGTCAAAATTTGACACTCGAGTTATGCAATCGATTCAAATAGTTCATTATATTATAATAGAAAAGAAACTACACAACCAGAAATCCAAAAAAGCATGAAATTAACCGTGCAGGTAAGCTACACTAGTACACCCTTATTGGTGTATCTGCCAACAACTAGAACAGAAAGAATTTGGTAGGACAAGAACAAAACACCCGCATTTCTGCTTTCAACCCAAATCTCTCTATAGTCGCGTTGCATCCACGTCATTTGAGTATCCACATCTAGACATCCAAGCCTCACCCATCCTCGAGTGAATTCTTCAAAAGTCTTAAGCCAAGTAGCAACTTGAATCTTAATTTCACAACTCATCATACAAGAACTGTCATGAACTTAAGTTAGAAGTCGGTAAAAGGCTCAATGTTCTTGAAAAATTAACTCAACTCCGGGGTCGCTCAGAAACAATTTCTAATAACGCTTACGTTCGCAGCCAAAACGGTTGGCTTAATGTTCGCAGCCAAAACGGTTGGCTTAATGGTATGACAAAATAAGACAGAGACATGATCGGAATATAGGTCGACGTAATTTCTAATAGCGAAAGAACGAATGTCTCTACATGTCGTGCATACGTAGTTCACCCGCCGCTCACCTCGAGCTCTGACTCAGAATTTATCGACGACTCCACCTCAAGGTGTTATGCAGGGTAAGGGTACGAAGAGTAGTTGAGTATACGTCGTGACTTATTCGCTGAAACATCAACATGTGAAGACGATCTATGGGACATAAACGGCGTCCATAATAGCAATGTGCTTAAGGACAGTGTGAGGACAGTAACCGACGTAAAAGCAAACTTAGAATATAAATTATCAATCAGAATAAAGCATGATGTATTTAAGCACAAATAGTGGACATCTAGAAGTATGCATTGTACAATGCACATAATCCCTAGTATGCATTTCAGTGACCAAAGTGGAAAGTCAACTTTTTAACTCATTTAAAATATTAACTATACCTAGTGCTGCATGATACTCCCTGAATTAGACATAGTTGATAAAGTTATGTCTAATTTAGGTCTAATAATGCAACCACTCAGACTAGTCGACTCGTTTCATGTTTGTTGTTTTTAGAAAAAGAAAATCATTTTGTTTATAGTTCGGATTTTTGGTTATAGAACGATTTTAGTTTTTTGAAAAACTCGTTCTCCTATACCTTAGGCTCTGATTGACCAATACGACACACCCCCACCAAGGCGGAAACGCGAGGTGTAACATATTAATAAACATCACATAAGATGATAGACAAAACACCATACATGAATTAAAGTAAAAGAAAGGTATCCGAATTACAACACTTCAAAGTACAAGTTTAAAAGTATACAAGTCAACATCGTTTTTTTTCTTCCGAACAAGGATCACCTCAAAAGACAATAACTTGGAAGAAAGTAGACATCTTGAACAGGTACAAATGCAAACACACTAATTTTTCACTTTAGGGACGTCACCTGAAAAGCATGATAAAAGCGGTCAACTATCGAAATAGTTGGTGAGCTCACAGGATTATGTACACAAAATATAGTTCTATAAAAGAGTTGATGTCTCAATAATAGTTTTCAACTCATGAGCGAGTTACCAAAACAAGTCAAGAATCCAAAAAGGATTCAAGTTTTCAAATACAGTCCTCGTTACCTAGAATAACGTGACACAATCAATTCATCAAGTATAAGTATGTATGTATGCTATAGTGTTTATGCAAGGCACTACTTAAACGCATCCATCCTTCCAGATCTAATTTACAACATAATATGGGTAAGCATTACCCCGATCCAAATCACAATACAATATGTCTTAGTACCATGCACCCCGTTTATAGTGGGAGTGAGGAGGGGCTAATCTCCTAATAGCGCTATCCATAAGTACTAATGTCTCATCCCGTTGAAGGGGATATAGTGAGCTAAAAGTAGTGGCGGGTTCCAAGCATACAAAAACATACATATCAAGTTCAAGTTCAACACGTTTCCAAAGTTCAGCTCAAGTTCCATACGTTCAAAACAAGTTCGAGTTCAAATATGCTAAATAGTTTAAATACTAAAAAGTAAGAGCATAGCAGTATGACACATCATGCTTTTCACCCCAAAACATTTAAAACATGTAAAAGAGGGGTTGTGAGAAACGCACCTTAACGTTAGAACGACAATAGGACTTGTCGGCAAACCACACTAAGTTGGCATCCCAAACTAATACGCAACCTTCTACTTGCAACCTAAGGCAAGTAAATATAGCTAGTTAGATCCTATACGATATGCTTGGACAATATTAAGGTTCATTTGTTAAGTCTTGTGTTCACATTCATTTTCAAAAGACACATTTATCACAAAATGAATTTCTACTAATTTGCCCCAAATTTCCCATCATTTTAAGTATTTATTTGACCAAGCTAACCAAAACTTCTGGTCAAGCTACTTCTCCAGGTCAAATTCCCATGTATTAGGTGTGTCCATGAATTTTCCCAAAATTTATTAAGAAGTTATACTTGACCATTTATACCCGACTCCAAAAACGGCCAAATTTGGACATACCAAAGTACTTTAATGATCAGAGGGTCCAAATCAAGGTTATATGAGTTAGGCCAATGAGAGACACTAAATAACCCATACAAGTGTCTCCCATATTAGTTTCACTGATAGATTCATCGTGGTTTTTAATTTATGATCAATTTAGTACACGGGTTGAAAAGAGATTTTCGGGCAGTTTTGACACTTTACACCATTTTACAACTTTGACTAACCAAATGACCTCATATTTTTAAAAGGTTTATAATTCTGAAAACTAGACTCAAATCAATTGAATCAAGTCTCTTAAATCATGTCAAAATGTTTATTTATCATCAACTTATGCTCCAATCAATATGACCCAAAAATAAAATAGGGGCTGTTTGAAAAATAGCTTTGACTTAATCAAGTCAAACAAATAACCCAACATGCAAAAATGACCCAATCAACTCCCACAATCATATTATACAATTCTTAACATCATTTTAATCTAAAAATTTCAGTGGGTTCATGGATCAAAAGGGCTCTTTTACACAAAACATACAAGGTGTGTCATAACTTTTGAAAATTAAGGCTTTACATCACTTGTCTTGCATAGATCTTGTAGCAAAATAAAAATGCACAATGTTTTTGTACATCATTATTACTAATTTAAGAGTGCTCTATCATAAAAATGATTTACCCATAAAGGTTTTTTCAAAAGTAAGATTAAATATGCAAGAAAAGTCAAGAAAACCTCATTTTTGAAGAGTTTTGGTACAAGAGACATACTAGTCACCTTGTACCATGATTTGTACCTTTATTCTTGCTCCTAGAAGATAAAAATGGTGGGGTTATGGTAGTGTATGGGCGTCGACAGCATGTGGAAGACACAAGGAGGAGAAAATTTTTGTTAGATCTAAAATAAAACAACTAGTGGTTTTCTAGATTATAAAGGGAACATTAGTTAATGGTTTTTGAGGTTGCATGAAATCCTATTGGGTGGTGAGGAGGGTTTGTCGGCCATATTAAGGGGGGAGTGTTTCTATGTTTTTTTATATATAATGCTAGTATCATTTGATTATTATTAGTGAATTTGTATAAGTTGGATACAATCGGTAAATACGTAAAACGTCATAAAAACGTAAAATTTGAGATAGCTTATGATTTTGTTAAATTATGTTTTCCCATATGTTTTGACATTGTTATAATGTTATTTGAGCATATCGTTGGTCGTTAGGACCGTTAACTAGGATCATTAGGTCAAAGGTGCGTTCGTATAACTAGGGTTCCTAGGAAAATAAGCGTTAAACGCTAAAAATAGTATGACGACGTAAAAGTGACTCCATAAATAATTAGAAGAGTCAATTATCATTTGTTTGCTATCGGTTACTGACCTCAAAAATTGACGGATGTCACACTTTCTGTTTAGAATATTCCTCATCAGATATTCTTTGTGTAATGATACTATTTCAAGAATTTTGAATAAGACTCAATTTTGACACAATACAGAAATTTGAGAACTTTTTCAAAAATCATTTGTGTTTGATAACATGAAATTAGACAAACCCAATTCAACAACTAAATGGTCACTAAGTCACTCACTCCTCATTTTGTTCATTGCAAAAAATGGTCAAAACCAGACATGACTTACATCACTTAAACAGTTGAGAATAAAATTATCTGACTCAAGTTATTTTGAAAGTCTTCAAATTTTCTTTTTTGTAATGAATGTTATACCATGTAAACAAACACATCTAACTCAACAACGGAATGGTCACTAAGTCACTCACTCCTCACTCTGTTCAATGCAGAAAACGGTCGCAACCGGACATGACTTAGACCACTTAAACTATTGAGAATAGACATATTTGACACAAGATACATTATTCATTAAACTTAATCATTTTTGCCCAATTTTGAAGTTCTTTTTCACAAACATTTGAAATTCAAGTCACATGAGGTAGTGATCTTGTTATTTACAGACATTCAAGCTTTGTACAACACATTTAGATATATATCATCAACACACACTACGACTAGTAAGCCCCTAAAATATTTTGTGCATTTTCCAACAAATTCGACACTTCCAAAAATAAGCTTTGACTTTTTTAGATTTGACTTTTCTGAATTTTGTCTTTTTCAGATTTGACTTATCGAAAATGGTTCTCTTTCAAAATTTTTATAACAAATTCGATCTCATTGATCCCTTTTAAGCTAACACACGTCTATTTTGACCAAAATAAATCAATTATTCAAGATTAGACCAATTTTGACAAATTTGAATACTTCCAAATTTTGTCCATTTTGTCGAATTTATGATTCTCGGAGTTTAAGCAACATTTATCTCAATTAATCACGCACAAACGTTATTATTATTATCAATAACCCTTATTTTATCATGAATTTGAAAAAACCCCAATTTTGGAAACCCTAATTTTTATCGAATTTAAACTCGATCTTAAGAACATCATCAAAAATCATTTCCAAAACCTGTTATACTGAAAAATACTTACGTTTGAGAAGAGAAAGAGATCGTGGACGTTGTAATGAACTCAAAATCACGATATTGTGAAAAACTTAGATTTCTCTTCTTTTTCGATATCAAATTCGGAAAGATAAAAAGTAAGAAATAAAATTAATTATCTATTTATACCCTCCGAATTTAGATTTTGGGAATTTGACACTTTCAGTCCTTGGAGTTTTTCCTTCTAAAAATATGTTTTAGAAACGACAGATTTAGCCCTTGTGGTTTTTGATACCGAATTTTATTTCAAAAATTTCAAAAAATCCCCTTTGGAGTATGATCCCTTTGCACAGTTAGTCCGTTAATGGAATTTTTTCTTTTTTTAAAAGTCCATATTTTCACAAAGAAATAAAAAACTCCCCCTCAAAAATATATCATTTCATAAAAACTATCAAATATTCGAGAGATCATTGTTTTTATTAAACTTTAAAAGCATTGTGAATTTTTCAATCAGAATTCAGGTGATGTACGTGAATGGGATTTACAAAAACACATGTTTTGAAAATGAGAACACATTTGTATATCAAAATAACTCCCCCTCAGATCATGACCCGTATTGACATTTAAAGCAATTGTGATGAAAATATCGATTCATGAATCTGATTTGAATGAGAAGTCATGTGTTTCTGTTAATATTATGTTTTTGTCCTTTTTATATTTTTTGTTTTTGTATTTGATTTTTGTTTTTAAAAATCATTTTTTTTAAAACATTAAAAAATCTTTTTGTGTTTTTACATTTTTGAATTTTGTATTTGGTTTTTGAAAAATTTATTTACAAGTTTGATGTACGGTCTTTTTCAAGAAGATAACTTTGGCAGACTTTCCAACTGAGTTGGAGTCATACATCTCATACCAATGTGATGAACTAAGTACTCAAAGCGTTCTTTGGGAAGAGCTTTAGTAAATAGATCTGCAAGTTGGTATTCAATCACGACAAAGTATAATTCCAACGTTCCCTTCTCAACATGCTCATTAATAAAATGATAACGGATATTAATGTGTTTTGTACGCGAATGCTGAACAGGATTGCATGAGATAACGATAGCACTCTTTGAATTGCAATACATCAATATCTTGTTATACTTGTATCCATAATCCAATAGTTGTGTTCGCATCCAGATGAGTTGAGCACAACACGCGGACAATGAGACATATTCAGTTTCAGCGGTGGACATCGTAGTACAATCTTGCTTTTTGGAACTCTAGCTCACGAGCTTTTCACCTAAAAATTGTAAGCCTCCTGAAGTGCTTTTCCAATCGTCTTTGCATCCTACATGGTCCGCGTCTGTGATGAGGTGTCATTTTATACACTATTTCAGGGTTATTTAACCCCCTAAATCAGGCAAATATGCCCAGATTATGTGCTTAATTGTTTGTTTTCAGGTTTTAGCACTTGGATGGCATTTGGAGAAAATACACGTGACTTAGGCTCATTTAGAGAAGAAACAGACAAGATTACAAACCTACATCAAATCTCTTGAAGAATTATGCATACAACGCGTGGAGACGGCGTCGCAGGCATAAAGCGACGTCGTCGCAATCCATCTGGTGATGGCGTCAGAAATCTAGCGACGGCGTCAGGACGTGGCCGACTTAAAAGTGGATCTATAATCATCCATATGGCGACGGCGTCATGACTTCAAAGCCACGTCGTCGCAACAATTTTCCAATATATATTAAACCGAAATTAGGGTTTTAAGTGTGTAACTTTGTATAATTTTAGGGAGACGAACCCTAATCATTCTAGCAGCTTTTAAGGTTGTTTTTAGGGCCTCAAAACCCTATTATAACTACCTTCATTCCATGTTTTAATCAAGTAAGATTGTTTATCATTAATAATTCAATATGTCTATGTGTTGTTTGATTGATTTATGTTCTTGCTTTATCTTTAACAAGCTAGGCTAAATCCTCTTTTGTATTTACTTATGATTTCATGAAACTTAGGTTTTAGATCCTTTTGATGTTGCTTCTTGTTGATAGATGTGCGCGTTAGGCTTTTGAAAACTAGCCATAAGATATTAAATTGGCATAGACGTCTAGGGAAATGCAAGTAGTGTAGAAAGGATACCATCGGTAACAGTCTTCATACTACCTTACCCCTAATATGGTTGATCCCTCTTAAGATATTTCACATGCACTTAATATACTTTTAGGGGCCTTGTAATAGTATTCATATTACCTTACTTGTGTGTTGCCATAAGGAATATTAAATAGACGGTGAGTTCGTGTAATCCATTCATGACCTAGGAAATACTTACACAGATCATCACAAGTGTGACAAGGTAATAGATCTAGGAAAAGCAATATGAGGAGTAGTGCATGATTAGGTAAATACATCTTTTTATCATAAAGTTATCACCAATAGTATAGATTATAATTACTTTAATTATTAGTTAATCAAACCAACCTCTTAAACCATGATATTTACCTGCTTTTTTATAAATATAAAAACATAAAAATAATCTTCTCTCAACCCCTTAGAATTCTGTTAGACCGTGTTCGAGCCTTCCCAACCTATTCCCCTAGAGAACGATAATAACCCCTGAGTCTTGCCTATACTACACTGCAATGATTAGCTACACTGCCTAGGGGATTGTAAAAATTCATGTGAAGTCTTCACAACCCTCACATCAATTTTTTGGCGCCGCTGCATGGGGAATAGTTAGGTTTCGATCATTGTTTAACTTAGTTCTACTCGCTTGATTTCTATCAAGTGAGAAGTTTAATTCCAGTATATTAGCTTCCTTGTAGTCTATCTTTTCTTTATGTTATTTGTTTCGTAAATTTGTCACCATGACACGTAGCACCGTTAGGAGGTTAACAAAACCCCTCGATGAACCCGAAAGAGAATTCCGAAGGCATAGGAGAGTCACCTGGCGTCTACAGCAAAATGAGTCTCTAGCCATAGCCGGAAGAAACCTCTTTGATCATGAAGCATCCTCTTCCAACAACACCAGAACCAAACTGGCAACCCCTGTCAAAACCTTACAAGAACATTCATACCCAACTCTTCTAGTTTCCAAAACCTAATCATCCTCCTAATCGAACGAACAGGAAGAATCGTCAACTCACGCGACATCCTGCTAATTCAAGGAACATACACGTTCCAAGGACTAAGAAGCGAGGACCCACTCCATCATATCAAGCACTACTTAAGTATCGTCGATAACATACAAGATGGCGGAGCCACATAGGATACATCTAGGTTGCGTTTCTTTTACTTCTCCCTAAAAGGGAAAGCAGCAGCCTGGTTTGATAAAATACCCTCCACCTAAATTACGACATAGGATCAGCTCGTATCGTGATTCCTTAATTATTTCTTTCCAGCGAGACGCATCTCATCCCTTAGAGATATGATCCTCTGGTTCAGACAAGGGACCGACGAGCCCATCAAAAGCACTTGGATCCGTTTCCAGAACCTGATCAAATAGGTCCCCCATCATGGAATACAAAAATGGGTTTTGGTACAAATCTTTCACGACAATATATATCTGGACAACCGTGTGAAACTCGATCAATTCGCTCAATTCCGGTTCAACTCTCCCACCGAAGAAGATGGGTGGAATCAAATAGAAGAATACATCCAATACCAAGATGACCTGTGGGATGACCCGCTACCATCCATGAACGTTTCTTCCATTGCGGACGCAATGCAACCCACATTTAGGGGACGTCTGAAAAGGGCCTGCAACCAAATCTTCTACCTCGAAACACCTACTTGAGAGGTTGGGTTAGAAAACCCCTACCTTATTTGCGACACGGAGGACCCCATGAGGCTGAAAAATGCAAATAGAATAACCCAGCTTAGCATGTATGCTTATCCGGAGGAGATATCTATGACGACCCTTCCCTTTTGAGGTTCTATCAGAACGATGATGTCTCGGCATAGGGGAATAACAAACAAAAAGAACGAGAGGATGGACCTGAATGGGTTGTTAGAAGCAAGTTTGAAGACGAACTCGCCAACTTCATGCTTAAAAAGAAATTCCACACGAAAGGGATAGGAGAAATGCCCTACCAGCACCGTAAGGAGATGCATGAGCAATTCTTCTAAATCTTCTCCAAGATTAGGAAAAGCAAAACCCCTGAACCAGAGGCCCCAACTTTTGCTATAACAACTAGATTTGGAGTTAGCACTCGAGACCCCCCTTTTCCAGCCCCATCGCAATTAACGCCTGCCAACCACGCTGACAGGACGACTGAGAAAGAAGTACCTAAGGGTGCAGAATCAAGCATACAAGATGAAGAAGCCCTCCCTCCATCCAGTCGCCCGTTTTCTATCAACCCTCCAAGTCGTCAATCTGCCTTTCCCCTCCCGAGTCAAGAAGCAAAAAAGGGATGACGAAGATGAGCGGATTCTATCCATCTTTAAGCAAATTCATATCAATATTCCATTTTTAGAAGCTGTTAATACAAATAATGTCTAAAAACGATATTTATATTTTTCGACACTCAACGTTTTGATAATAACAAAATGTAAAAACGTTTAAGACAAAATTAAACGTTTACAAATTATTAATCATAAAATTTCATTTCTAAGATTAGTAATCACTTAAGGTATGAACAAACAAATCTTAAGCATGATTAGTGATCAAGAAAATATTTTTCTCTTATCCATCACATTTTTACAAAAGAATTTCACAAAATTAATTATACAAAATATTTTCTAATTAAAAGAAAAGTTTTATTAAAAACTTAAAATTTGAAATTCAAATTTTTCCCCAAAATGGAAGGTTCCATACCAGATACAACCTTCCCCACAAAAAGACAAAAAAGGAGCGTAGTCTACTAGGCGACCCCCTTATAGGCATGGCGACCCCCAGATATATCTGGGACCGCCGGGACCGCCCCCAGTGACCGTTAGATTTTCCTGTCTATAAATACTGCTCCATTCCCTGCAGAAAATCAGACCTCTTAGCACGAAATTTTCAGATTACTCTCTCTCTAAAATTTTCTTTCTCTCTCTAAATCTCTTGATCACTAACATTCTTAGATCTTGTTTCAAGTGATCTAATCTCTTCTTCTCATCTCTTCTTTCTCATTTAAGTGCAAGAGAAGAACATTCGTATTCGTCAAGAAACGAATTGTTATTTAGTGATCTCTCCTCTTTTCTTCTAAGTACCAAATCTCTATTGTAATTATCTTGTGTATTTGTGTGATTCAGATTGTGTGTAAATCCGATAGTGTAGATCTAGTGATTATGTATTGATTGTGAAGTGGTAGATTGGTTCTAGCTAAGATTAGGACTCGACATTTAGCTTAGTGTCAGAAAACAACGTAAGCGACGTGTAAACGGTTTTCTCCGCCTAAAGGGAGCTTGTTGACATAGTGAAATCTCGAGTAGGATACTCGGGGAGTGGAGTAGGGCGAAGAGGTGCTTCGTAGCCGAACCACTATAAAATCTTGGCGTCTTGGTTTGATTGTTCCTTTCCTTATCTCTTCATATTATTGTCATTGTTATTTAGCTTTAGTTTAGATTGTTATATTGTTTGTTCATATTGTGAATTGGTTAAACATACAACTCGAATCTAAATATTTTGAAAGCAAACTTTTAAAACGTAAACGAACTTGTAAACTATTCAACCCCCCTTCTAGTTTCCACAATTGGTATCAGGAGCCAAGGTCACTCAAGATTTTTAAAATATACTATATTTTAAAGCTTGGATCGATCTATGGATTTTGACAAATATCTAGAAGGGTAATCTATGCAAAGACCACCACTTTTTGAAAGTGATAGTTTTATTTATTAGAAAAATAGATTCGAGACATATGTTAAATCAAAAGATCTAGATCTTTGGCATGTTATTACCAACGGTGATTTTCAACCTATTCAACAAAATCTAGAAACCAAATTAGATGAGGTTATCCTTTTTGAAAAATAAAGTGATGATCTTAAAAAGAGACTTGCAAAAAATAATGAAGCTAACATGGTTATTTATAATGATTTGCCTAGAAAAGAATATGAAAGAATTTTCATGTGTAACACGGCAAAAGAAGTTTGGAAAACTTTGTTAATCACCCATCAAGGTAATAATCAAGTCAAAGATAATAAGATCGACCTTTTGGTTCAACAATATAAAAAATTCGTCATTTCTGAAGACGAATCTATAGATAGTGTTTTAGCTATATTTAACACTATTATTACTAGTCTAAAAGCTCTTGATGAAGGATACTCTAGCAAGAATTATGTTAGGAAGTTTCTTAGGGCTCTACATCCTAAATGGAGAGCAAAGGTCACGGCGATTGAAGAGTCGAAAGACTTAACTTCACTATCTCTTGATGAACTTATCGGGAACCTCAAAGTTCATGAAATGATCATCAAGAAAGATTCTGAAATAGTCAAAGCAAAAGTTGAAAGGAAATCTCTTGCTTTAAAGGGTAAAAAAGAATCTAGTGATGAAGAGTGTTTGACTTCCGGAAGTAAAGACGAAGAGTACACCATGGCAGTAAGAGACTTTAAGAAGTTCTTTAAGAGAAGAGGTAGATTCGCGAGAGAACCTCGGAACGACAAAAGGACATTCCAAAGAAGCTGTGATGACAAGAACGGTAAAAGTGATAGAAAATGCTTTAGATGCGATTACCTGAGTCATCTTATTGGAGAATGTCTAAAACTACCAAAAGACAAGAACCAAAGAGCTTTAGTCAGAGGTTCTTGGAGTGATAGTGGTGAAGAAGATGATGAGAAGCTCAAAAACGAAACGTGTCTCATAGCTCAAGCATCATGTGAGGTATGTTGTGAATCCTCTTACTTTAGTGATGAAAACTCGTCAATAGATGATTTAGTATTAGATAGTGAATATGATAAACTGTGCAAAATGCGTTTAAAGATAATCACTAAAAACAAAAGATTAAAAGCCACTACAAATAGTTTAGAAAAATAACTTAGTATTCTAATAGAAAAAGTGTCTACACTCGAGAAAAACCAAGGGAGTTGATCTCGAGTGTGTAAAATGGCATATGCTTAAAATTGAAAATGAAAAGCTTAAAGAGGAAGCTCTTAAACTAACCAAGTTTGAAAAGAGCACACATTACTTAAATGAAATGTTAAATAATCAAAAACCCTCCGATGAAAAGTTAGGCTTAGGGTTTAATTCATTTGAAGCATCATCCAGTAGAACTAAGAAAATAAAATTTGTGAAAGCTCAAAAAAATGCGTTCTCTGATGGAGGTCCCATAAATATGGGCGGCCCCTTTAGTGTGCAGGCGGCCCCCAAAGCAAATACGGGACCACCACCAGGAACTACGCTTGCATCTGAGAAAAGTGCGTCTTTTCAAAAATCTATTTTGGGTCCTAGACTAAAACACATAATAGTAAACAATGTTAAAGTTCCCATTGCTAGTGATAATGAAGTTAAACAATTTTATAAGCCATTATCTAAACTCGGAGTTGGATTTTCAAAACCTAATTTTAGATCAAAAACTCCACCACCTAGAAGAGTCGTAAATAATTATTATCATCCTAAAACACCGCAACGAAAATGAAACGTTGGTCGACAAAATCATCCTCTTGGCTTTCCCGTAACTTGGAGCAACTTCCCATGTCAAAGTTACATACCATGGGAAATGTGTCTTCCATTTTTACATCCCAACAAATTGCATCAGATGCAAGGGATGTTTAGCACTAACAACTTTGGACCCATGAGATATTGGGGACCAAATATTTGAGGTGTTGCCTTATATAAATAGATATGCCTTGGAGTCGACTTGGAACCCGATGAGTGGATAAAGGATAGCGGATGCTCCAAACACATGATGGGTAACCGAAAGCTCTTCTCAAGCTACAAGGCATACAACGGAGGTAATGTTATTTTTGGTAGCAATCTTCGTGGTAACATCATTGGCAAAGGTACAATTTCAAATGACTCTCTCAAAATAGATAATGTAGAACATGTAGACAATTTAAGATTTAACTTGTTAAGTATAGGACAAATATGTGATAATAAGTGTAGAGTAACTTTCTCTGAACATGATAGTGAAATCATTAAGGATGGTAAGGTCATAGGTAGAGGTATTAGAAAGAAAGACGTATATGTGATAAAATTAGGAAATAAGCCTAAAGACCAAATTTATCTAGCAACAATTGATGAAAATTCCACGTTGTGGCATAGGATATTAGGTCACGCAAATATGCGTCTCATTCTATCGTTAGCATCTAAGGAATTAGTTAGAAACTTACCTAAGCTTAAGTTTGATCAACACTTTTATGATGCTTGGAAAATTGGAAAACAAGATCACGCTAGTCATAAGGCTAAGAATATAGTCTCAACGACTAGATGCTTAGAACTTCTTCATATGGATCTCTTCAGTCCATCCGTCATACGGAGTTATGGAGGAACCCGCCCCACCTTAGTCATAGTAGATGACTACTCTAGGTATACTTGGACTAGATTCCTTAAGGACAAAACCGAAGCCTTCGATAAATTCGAAATATTTAGTAAGAAAGTTCAAAACTAATTAGGATGTACAATAGTGTCAATAAGAACCGACCACGGTAGGAAATTTGATAATGAGGTGCAATTTGGAGAGTTTTGTAATGCCAATGGAATTACACAAAACTTCTCAGCTCTACGCACTCCTCAATCAAATGGCGTGGTTGAAAGGAAGAATAGAACTGTTAGCCTCAAAATATTGAGTAGAACATGAAGTTCGTTCATTATGTATTTAAGTCTCGGTCAATTAATTAGTTAATGTTGTAATAGAATATTATCGGGAATCGGGCTCGATAGTTAAACTAATATTGTATATGTTTCAGGTTTAATCCCAAGCAAAACCCGAGCCCGAGTCCTAGTTAAATATCTCGCGCGTCACATTAAATGTGTAGGGGTATATATAGATATTTTTCACTTAGAAAAATATCTCTTCTCATTTTAGAAAAATATATTTTCTCTCAACTCTCTCATCTCTCTCTCTTCTTTCTCTCTCTACACCACCATCTTTCTTTCTAATTTCTTGTTACAAATTCGTGCATCATATGTGTTATATGAAGTGTTAACGGGATCCTACAATTGGCATCAGAGCTACGTGTGGATTCGTGGTTGATTCTTGTGGTTCAAAAAGATCAAATTCGTGTGTCATTTGAAGCGAAAAAAAAAATCAAACCCGGATTTTTGTGCTTAGATGTGTGAATGTTTATGTTATTAAGCAAGATCTAGGCATAAGGTAACTAATTGTGCAAGAGAAATCAAGTTAAAAGGTCAAAAAGGGTGATTTTTAGGCGATTTTTGGTGGAAAAAGTCGTATATTTCGTCGTTGCGTTTTGACTCTCTGGCAAAGTTCTTGGTTGCGTTTTGATCATTGGTTGCGTTTTGATCATTGGTTGCGTTTTGATCATTGGTTGCGTTTTGATCATTGGTTGCGTTTTGATCATTGGTTGCGTTTTGATCATTGGTTGCGTTTTGATCATTGGTTGCGTTTTGATCATTGGTTGCGTTTTGATCATTGGTTGCGTTTTGATCTTGGTTGCGTTTTGGCCTTTTGACCAAATCTCAACATTGCCTTTTGACCAAATCTCAACCACTGCCTTTTGACCAAATCTCAACATTGCCTTTTGACCAAATCTCAACCACTGCCTTTTGACCAAATCTCAACATTGCCTTTTGACCAAATCTCAACCACTGCCTTTTGACCAAATCTCAACATTGCCTTTTGACCAAATCTCAACCACTGCCTTTTGACCAAATCTCAACATTGCCTTTTGCCCAAACATTCTTGGTTGAGATTTGACAATTGTTCTTCGTTGAGACTTGCTATAAATTGACCTTCCTTAGACAACAAACCTCAAGGACTGAGAACTTCATTTTGGACTTAACAAACAATCATTGTCTAATCAAAAGAATAACAATCTGACACAATTAATCATTTACGGTTATCTAGTGATCTTATAAAATCCTGTTAATTCAATTATCAGTTTTGATCATAGACGAGTAAAATCCCGTGAACGTGAATTGTATTCAAAATCACAACCTCAATCATAACTCATCCACTTAAGATCCAACAACTTTTACACTTCATAATTCACGTTAAAATGGAAACAAAGAATACTTCATCTTCGGGTTCAGTTTTAGAGGAACCAGAGATACATAAACTGCAGATGCAAGCAAAGATTTTCAAAGAAAATCCTTGAACAAATTGAATGCACATAAATCAACCACTCAACTTCTCGAAAGACAGACTTTCTCAGGTTGTCCATTATATCAACAAGCTTTTGCACAACTCTTTGGTGATGGTGTCAGAACCTTCAAGTTTCAGTTATCTCAACACATGAATAACTTAGAAACACAACTCAATGCAGAAACACTTCACGAGATGGATTCCAAATCCGCTCTAAGTGTGATCAAAGAACAGTTTGAAAGGTTCATTAACTCTGACTTGTTAAAGCCTCTCGATATTTATTCAAGATCTTTTTCATCAGATCGAGAAGTAATAGAAATCTTCAGAGATTACACTAAAATGACAGCTCAAACATTCAAGGAAACAATCATCCAGAACATGAACTCCATTGAGCAATGTATAGTAGAAAGAGCAAGTCATGAGCAAGAGCTTAAGATGACGTTGAAAAAGTTGAGTGAAAGACAGTTGCAGATTCAACAGTGCAAGGTTCAAGAGGTTCAATCATCGGTTACAAGTTCAGGAGATGAAACAAGCAGTGGGATTGTATCAGATGAAGAGATTGATAAACAGAAATTGGAAGCACATTACAGTTACATGGCAAAGATTCAGGAGGTCTCACCTGAAGAATCCAGTTCTACTAGTCAGCCATTGGAACAGGTACAAAACCATGATGAAAATGATGTGTTTGCCAATGTGAGACGACATTCTGAGCAACCTGAATCCATTAACGACACATATGTTTTGGAGAAGGATGATAGCAATGTCATTCCTGATTCATCAAATATATGTACTAATGATAATCAGGTTGATCAAAATGCGGCTGAATGTGTTGATGAGCGTGCTGCGCTTGCTAATTTAATTGCGCAGAACTAACCTTGATGAGACTGGTAGGGCTCTAGGGGAGGCTACTAGCAGTCGGGATAGTTGTCTGATTGCACTTCAGACCAAACAGACTGAGCTTGAGAAGTACACGGCCCTTAATGACCGAACGAGTGATTATAAAATACTTCAAACAAAGTTAAATGAAACTCTAGGACTATTAGCTCTTAAAGACATTGACATACAAGAGGGTTTAAAAACTAAAGCCTATGAAATTTCAGTTTGTCCATCAAAACACGATGACTCTCAAAAAAGAGTCTGATAACTAGTCACAATTTGAAGGTCAACTCAAAGAGAAAGTCAGGTTGATTTCGGATGATTAAAGGTTAAAGGAAGGAAAAAGACATTGACACTATGATTGAAATGGACAAACAAATAAAAGTTTTTAAATGAATTTCTTTCATAAACGCAATCATCAATTCAACCATTCACATGTTAGCACCCGAAAAGCGCAACGTATAATGTTAATCAACCTTTTGCTAATCCAAAGTACCATCAAGATAGCTCAATTTCCCTTTGGAAAAAAAAAAAAAGCCTCCGTTTGTATGGAGATCCCAGTATGATACTATCTTATCCTGCAAACAAATTTTGCCCCAAGGGGAAGAGACAGTGGGACTCTTGAAAAGGAGAGTAATCAAATTGGTATAAAGCACAAGAAGTGACACCCATATGATTACACATATCAGACAGTCTTTAATGAAACTTTCAATACCACCATGTACCAAAACCTATCTAGATCAGTTTGGAACAACCTAAAGAAGTTAGGAAGACGATGTGGAAAAAAACGTATAACACAGAACAAAACCAAACATTGCTAAAACGTGCCCTTTCCAACGTGATTAAATCCCATTAGTAAAAGTAGAACAAGTTTATAACGAAATGACAAACAACTTCAATCATTTTAGAACAATTTGTAAACAAGCTTGGTCTAATCATACTAATAGTGCATTTCCTACCCAACTGCTAAGAGTATGTAAGTTTTGATCAAAACCTTATTAATGCCTCTTTCAAATAAAACTATACTAGAACATTCATTGTAATTGTTCAGAACAAAAACAAAATGCATGCGAATTGGAGTAGGTTAAATCCCTGAAAAGGAGATTGACGAACTTGAATCTGAAAAGGCAGATTTTTCAAACATGATAATGAACTACCTTCCGAAGAGCGTGTGTCGTAAAGATGTTATATGTTCATATTTGCATTCTTTGTCTGATTTAACTGCTCATACAGGATTACAAAATGCTTATATCTTCACAAGGTCAAAGATGTGAATGTCTTGCAGCACAAAACTTTCGAAACAAACGAATCTTTGAACAACGAATTCATAATAATTTGGTTAAAAAGTTTTCTAGAAACTTAGAAAACACTTCGTTTTCCTCATTGAACTTGCTTAACAACAAAGTAAAGAACAATGAAAAACAACTCATTTGCAAAGAAAACGATCTAAAGTATTTTCGAAAAAGAACGTGAACAAGATCATGAAATACAAAGATTTAGAAGCTCAAATGCAAACAAATGAACATACAATCAGTGAGTTAAGAAGAACTCATCAGAACTGCATAGGGAAATCTGTGAAACACCGTTTAATACACCATATCGTGTTGTTCGACAACCAAATGCGCACGATTCCAAAAACCATCATTTTAGGAAAACCGACTTCTCCCTTTTTCCAAATTCTCTGAAATGAGAAGTTTTCAAAACGAAACAGTCGGGTTTACTAAAACTAATGTGTCGGATGGGTTGTTTAAACAAGGTCACTCCAACAAATTTGCCTCAGATTAGAAAATTAAGCAGTTCGAAAACACATTGTGATTGCAACCTGGCCCTCTCTAGGAATAACCCAACCAAAGCATGTGTCATTTCATCACCTAAAAGAATTTGTAGGCTCAAATGACATGTTCATAACTACTACCATAGAGAAAGCTAAGAAAAGTGCATAACTTCAAAAGACAAAGAAGTGAATGGAAAACCTAGTATGACTGATCCTACTAGATTACCCAACACTGCTAATGGTTGCAAACCAAAACCTAGGAATTGGCAAGCATCAATGAGTAGTCGAGTTTCAAACAAAGAGGTTCACTTAGGAGAACATAGGAACAAAAGCCTTTCTTGAATTTCAAATGAATGAATGTCCCTACATGCAAAAAGTCCTTTTACAGTGCAAATTCATGATAATGCGTCTTAGAAATACCTCTCAAGGTAAATCCTCGTGCCTCTACACAAAATAAGGATTGCAAAATCCTATAAGACAACAAGAGATATTATGCCCTAGAAAAGTCCAGTGCATCTAAGAAACCAGAAAACAGAATCCCCACCAGACATAGTTTCTCAAACAAAAAAGACTACCACTGACCCTGAGGAAAAACAATGAATACCTAGATCTGTCTTAGGTGGAAACCAACGGTAGAATATTTAGTATGTTCATCTTAGGTGGATTCCCCACAGGAAAGTTTACATCAACCCAGCACGGCAAGGTTGACGAGTCAAGACCCGCGCACGGTTCAACAGTAGATAGCCCTCATATTCATGCATGCAAACAAACTCGGGTTTTTAAGGCAATGTATCATTTCAATGGTCAAAAGCAACAACGAATTGACCTAAATGCAGATGCACTATACAATGAAAAGCAGGAAAATCTCAGAGTGTGGTTGCTGAAATTACTGATATCTAAGAAACCAGTGCCAGAATGGTTTCACAAAAGATGAGCTACATCAAATGGCGTCTGCTGAAAATAACACTTCAGGCCCCGTTCCTCAATGTTCAAAAGACGTTTGATCGCAGCAGATCAAGCCTCGGTCTTCATGGAGATGACGTCTGTTCACATCAGTTCAGGCCTCGTTCTTCATCAAATGACTTCTGATCATAACCGTTCAGAACTCGGAATTCAAGACCACAGCAATGAACAGTCAAGTTCAAAGCTGGTTCCAAAAGTTGTTCCTTAAGCAAACAAGACAGCTACATCACGACAAGAGTTGGAATTACTATTCCACCTTCACATAGCAAAGCTGAGGACAACAGGTAAATATATAAATACAAAATGTGAAAAATAGAAAATTTCCAAAAAGAATCTTCTCGACATGTCTCTTGGAATCGATAACATTTACGTGCTTAGAAATGTCGATTAACATTGACACGGGTGTGTAAATAAAGTTCGAGCGAGAGTTTTCAAATAGTTTCAAAACATGTCATTTCTAATTTTCTAAATGGCTTATGTGCAAATGTCAGTACATAACCCGGACTTCAAATAAAGGAAGGTTTATAACTTATCCTCACAACGAGAAAATTAACGTTTCTCGGTCTTGAGCTATTCTTACAAGACATTCAATGTTTTTAGCTCAAGAAAAGGAAGAGTGACGTTTCAGTGCGCTTTAGACCCATAGCGATAGAAGAGAAGTCCTCTACATCTGGTTTTTCAAAATTGAACAACAAATACAATTTTTAAAGATTTCTCGATGACAATCCATAATATTTTCAAATTTGTGTTCAACACTCCATCCGCACAATTGTTTTCAAAAGACAACAACAATTTCAATTTGTCATATTTTTGAGGGGAGTTTTTCGAAAAATAAATTTTAAAGTTCTTGATAACATCATCAACGACCATTCTTATGTATCAAAACATTAATCAAAATATGATCCAAACCATTCATGCTACCAATTTCTCCCATATATTTTTCAAGAATATTTAATCACAAGGTAAATCAAAAACTAAGTGTTTATATTTAAAATAAGGGAAGAAAAATGGAATTAAAATATGATCTATTCGAGCTCAATGTGCTGAAGAAAAAGGTTTGTATGGAGTTCGATCCTATACCTAACAACATCTTATTTCACGACGAATCTAAGTCATAAGTAGTAGGTTAGGAACATCCTATATCAACCATAAACGATGATCTAACCCAAGATAATCCAAAGTTAAAATAGAAAGTCTGTAGGATGATTGGAGATGAATGTATATGGGAATAATGCTGACGTAAGATTGAGCTAACACTGGAACTATCACACAAGGTGTTAGTAATGACGTCCTGGTAAGCATTTGAGGCGTTGAAGAATGAAAAAGAAATGTATGGATAACATGGTCCTAAAGAAAGAAGCCCTCAACACAACTTAAGGCAGAAACCGGGTCAATACATATTGCTGTCCAGATCACAAGTTGATTGCTGCATTGAAAATGACATCATGACCCCAGTGATGCCAAATGGCACTAACCCTTCTCAGCCATTCGGGTTTTCTCTCAACAGAAACTTGTCTCATTTGTCACGGAGATACATCCACGTTATCTAGTTGAAATCTCACTCCGTATGTTGATATATGAATAGGTGGCAATATGCTCCACCTCGAGTACTAAAACCAAAATGCACTAATCGAGTCTAGAGCCAAGAGATCAATAAAATCTCGTTAGGACACATTCCATTTCAAACACTTGTTGAACATCATCAGGTTCACAAGCTGTTATCAAGAGTCCTACCGCATATCCTTGTGATAATTGCTAGAACTTGCCGGAGTGATACGAATGTATTCACAATGACGATGGAAATCCTGCTGAGCCCGGGCAACAAACAAGCTCTTTGGTAGGTGACTTGCGAGATTCTATATGAATCAAACTTGTGACAACTGGATATCGATTTGGTCCAGTAAATGAATTGACGGTTGATGAATTTTGATAAAAACATGACACTCTCGATGTGTTACACAAACACTTTAACGAGTGACACGTCGATTGATTTTCAAATCAATTTTCTCGTTTATCACTAACGTAAACCTGCAGGTCAAAACGGTGTAACGGCAACCTCAATCCCATTCAAAGGCTGCAAGTCTACGAAGACATACTATCTAAAACTCAAGATTTAAAGTCAAAAGACTTCGCAAACTCTGTAAATAAAGCTTCAGATAAGCCAATAGTATGTAAGCATAAATGTTGGTCAATAAAGACACAAGAATCGGCAAAGATGCTTAGCCGACGCAAAGCAAGAAGGAACAAGCTTACAACGAAGACGCAATGACCAACGAACACTCGAGCTTAAACGACAAAAGCAATCTCACTGATCTCATGAAGGAAGTGTCATCATGAACTCCACGTCGGGGAGATTGTTAGCCTCAATTTTATTGAGTCAATAAAGGAAGCTCGTTCCCGTGTTCAAGACCTCACTTCGGGGGAGATTGTTAGCCTCAATTTATTGAGTCGAACAAGGAAGTTCGGTCACTCTACGATGGAGCTTCGATATTTAATTAGTTAATGTTGTAATAGGATAATATCGGGAATCGGGCTCGATAGATAATCTAATATTGTATATGTTTTGGGTTTAATCCCAAGTAAAACCCGAGCCCGGGTCCTAGTTAAATATCCCGCGCGTCACTTTTAAGTGTCGGGGTATATAAGAAACTTTTCCACTTGGAAAAGTTAGTTGTTCAAAATATCTAAGAAATATCTTTTCTCTTTTCTCTCTAACCTCTCTCTCTAAAACAACTCATCTCTCTTTCTCATTTCTAGTTTGATTTCGTGATCGATTGTATGTTATGAAGTGTTAACGGGTTCCTACAAAATCCAATGTGGCAAGGTGAGTTTGGAGGGTGGCATGGCAACTCGCGCGTAAGTTGGAAACTCACCTAGGTGAGTTTGCCAAACCCACCTCCACTCCGTCCAGCCTAAATTATGTGGTTTATTTTGTATCCAGAAGAAATGTTTGAATCACGATAATCGTAAGAGCATAAGTAGTTTGATTGAAAAGGCTAGACATTGTCAACTTTTCGTGACTATTTGGCAAAAAAAGTTTTTTTCATAGAAACATAGTATCTATCATATCGATTCTTTATTAAATTACCTATAAAAGACCAGCCAAATAGTCAAAATGTCGTCGAAGAAGGCTAGACATATACAACTTTTTAAATTGTTGTAGTTAACGATACTAGAATGAGTGTTCGGCTCAAATTACAATTAACGTGTTTTGGAGAAGCTTAGGCTGCGTTTAGTTGGAGGAAACAGAAAATGATAGAAAATATTTTCCAACTAAACGCAACCTTAGCAGAACAAATTAAATTAAGGAGAACGTTTATTTAAGGAGCAAGGAGTATAACCATTAATTTGTTGTATATCCGATTAAACTGTGCCATTTCAAACACCTATGTTGTTTCTCAACCAAAAAGAATATCTTCATATATACCATTTCTCGTTTCATTACTTGATCAGCTTGAAATTACAATCATCGTTGAATTTCATCCGTATCGAACGCTATTATGTTTTATGTCTCATTAAATTCGCTCTACTCTTCTAAAAGCAAATGTGACTGTGAGGTAGCTACCTTAAAGTTATCAAGTAAGGACAAAACATAATTGAACTTAGTGATCCATCAATATAAATTTGATGAATCGGCCGAGTAAGACCACCCAAACACGACCACAATCTTACAACTAGTTACACTTCCCTTGAGAGACAAGCAAAAAATTTTAAATTGAAATGGAGATTTTGTTTCAACTTAATCACATAAAATTAATAAGTTAATATCGATTGATAACGAAAACATATTTCTTTCGTGTTGGTTATGCGAAGTCACGCGTGGGTTTGCATCGTTTGTCATATGACCTTGTTTTCTTCAGATAGAGAAGTTTCCGATCCCCCATGACACCACATCAAGTTAATGTCTATATTCATCATATTTAGTGACTACGTTAGGGATCCACGTTTTGCTTGTTTTTGTCACAATCATAACTGCAGTTTTTCTAAACAAGTTTGGGTTTTAATATCATTTTTAACTGAAATGTATTTAACATGTTTAGAAATTTGCTTTTCGTTGTTAATATAAGCAAATACTTGGTCCAGTCGTTTGCGACAGTGTGGAAATAATGTTTTTATTTTTATTTTGAAAGAGTTAATTATCTGATTGATATTACTATATACTATCACAACGAAAATAACGCTCGGTGAAACACATGTACAACAATAATTATCTAAAGAGAATTTATGTGATTCTAATACCTCTCTGTTACACAAGAATGAGAGAGGAAAAGATAATTCTTATTATCAGATGTCACAATAGGTTACAATTAGGAGACATTTATAGGGCTAATAACAAACCCTAACTTGTTACTGAAGATGATGAATAGCCATAAGCCCATAATATTTTACAATACTCCTCATTGGATACTCATCGTTTATTATACGCTACAGACAGCCTCATTAAAAAACTTATCAGGAAAAATCCAATGAGATAAAAACTTAATGAAGAAAAAGAATGCAGTGTGCATAATGCTCCTCTTCAATTTAATGTATATATTTCAAGAATCGTGGTATGTGCTTATTTACACATACTATTTTCTATTAAAAATGGACTTAATTGATCAAAAACGTACCAAAAATACATTGTATTTATATGTTTTGCATTTATATTGTGCAGGTAACGGATATCTAAGAAAAGGAAAAAAAACGAAGCCAAAATGGACAAAACCGAGCATGAGAACGGAAAGAGCGAGATGAAAAGCCAAAGTCAAAAAGTCAAGGTTAAAGTCAACAGAAAAGTCAACCCGACAAAGTCAAAGTCAAAGCAGAAGCCAAAACCGAAGAAATGTTAAATGGGCCGCACCCTTAGTATACGTACCCATCAAAATGGACCGAGGGATTCCAACCCATTTAAACATTATGAAGACAAAAGGGCCCAATACCATTTTGAATATAAACCGGCCCAAACAGTGTTATTAATCCCAAACAAGATAACAGCCGTTAGACCCCTATAACCAATAACTCTATTAGTCCTTTAAGGACTGAAAGTGTAAACCCTCAATAAACCCTCAAGGGCTTAAACTGCCAAATCTTTAAACTTTTATCACCACATGGACCATTCTTGCAATATCACTTAACAAAATGGAGAACTACTCTTGCCATTTCCACAAATCCTCACGCGTGCCACAATACTATACATCTCTTCATGTTCCCGCCAAACAAACCCATGTTTCATTGGGTCTTTTTCACCCCACACCTGCAACTACACTCCAAAACACTACAACCCTACTCCACAAACAGACAAAGACATGTTGGCAATCCCCTAAATGTCCATTGGCTATGAAAAAGAAGGGTTGAGATCGTTTGGCTTGGGCACCACTCAAGATAAAGGGCTAAGATTGATTTGGGGTCTCCTCACACAAAAAACACAACAAGCACACATCAAACGGCATGGGCGACTATATAACTGTGTTTTTTTCACACAGTGAGGAACGAGTTAACTAGGAGTAGTATAGTTGTAGTTTTACTTTTATTTTTAATGTCTTAATTTATGTTTTTTGTCTTTACATTTCAAAGCCATGTAATCCTTTTACAGTTAATGAAATTTTAGTTTTCCAAGTTTTCAAATTCTGTCTTTTAAGCTTATGCATTCAAGTTATTTTGTGTTCACAAGTCAATCTCATAAGCTCTTTTAAGCTAATAGAAACTGTTTTTTTACTCATTCAAAGGTTTTTCAAAAGTTCAATGAAAGTTACTGTTTCATCACTTATAATCTGGATTTTCAAGCTTTTGGAAGATAAGCTAACCAAGGAAGAGCTTATGGGTTATTAGACTGCTTATTTCTAATAAGCTGGGTAGGTTAGAGCTAATTAGGTCCATTCATTCCCTGTTTTTGTGCAAGGGGAATAAGGTTCATTTTACTTTTTCTCTTTTGAGCTAATTCCTGCCTTGCTATTCCTGCTTATTTTGTGCTTAATTTCCTATTTAAATGCCTATTCTGTCTTTATTTTGCTTATTTGATATAAACTTAATGCTTGTTTTAGGTTGATTTCAGTCTAAAATATTGTTTTCTATTTTAAAGGAGTGTTTGGGTTAAGACCTAAAATGGGTCAAACTGGTTTCAAATTTGTATTTGGTTCTTCGTTAAGTTTTCCTTAGCTCAAATTTAGTGTATGAGTTAGTTCAATCTAGATTTTAAAGCCTAAATCTTAAATTTAAGGTTTTGAGTATGCGCTTGTTAAATTCGTGAATTTTTCAATTGTCGTAACAGCTTATATAGTTATATCTTTTCTATGTGCTTGTTAGTTCCCTTTTCATGTTTATTTGAGTAAAGAAATGCAGTAGTATAGGTTAAGTCTAAGGGAGCTTTTGCCATTTTGTTTTTTAATTTACAAAATCTGTCATAGTTCTTTATATCTTTTTAAAGTTTTAAAAAGTTAACATTTAGTAGTTAAATTAGATAAGCTCTTATTAGTTTTAAGTTTTGATTTTTGTTCAATAAGTTCTTTGATGTCCATACTTGATCTGCTTATGCTTATTTTATGTTTTAAAGCTTATTTACTAGCTCAAATTTAAGCCTGCAAAAGCCAATTGTCCTTTAAAAAGAAAACATAAATCAGCAGCTACTGAGTGTGAGTAGGCCTTTTCAATTAGCTTTTTCCTAGCTTAGATGTTTTTCAAACTCCCTTTTAATTATTGCTTATTGTAGCTTATAGGATAATCTTTAAGGGCATATGGGCCTTTAATCCATAAGGATCTATTTAAAAGCTTAAAAATAAGCTCAAAGGGCCCTCTTAGTCTGTTTTCATAGTTTATTGGTCAAAAGTGCTTATAGCTTTTCAAGTGCTTATCTGGTTGTTTTCTTTGCTCATTTTTGCTCATAGATGCTTATTAGGTTAGTTTAGTTATCTATTTTTGCTTAAATTGCTTTTTTCCTTTGCTTAGTTTGTTATAAAAAGCCAAACAGTTAGCCTTTTGTATACTTAGTTTTAAAAAGTTAAGTCTCTTAGCTAATTTGCTTATTTCAGTTCTTGGCTAGTTTTCTTTGCTTAATTTTGCTTATTTATGCTTATTAGGTTTGTCTAGTTATTTGTTTTTGCTTATTTTGCTTTTTCATTTGCTTATTTGTTCTTATAAAGCCAAAAAATTAGCCTCTTAGTGCCTTAAGTTTATATTAAGTTTTATGTCAGCTTAATTTGTGCTTTTCCAGCTTATTTATAAGTCTTCATAAAAAGTTGTAGTTAAGAAAAATGCTTATTTTTATCTTATTAAAAAAGTTGTTTCAAAAGTTTTTTGCAAAAAAAAAATTGGAGTAGAGAGGTCTCAAGGGTGAGCAGGGCTCGAACCCGAGACCTCCCCTCTCAACCAAAGCCTTAGCATACACACACTCTACCACCAGCACCAGTAGGGCCATCTGGTAGAGTTGTGCAAAATTAATTATATAAGGGGTTTTCCCCCTTTTTCCTTTCAGCCCTTTAGAGCTTTTTCTCAGCTTATTGAGATAAGCTGGCAACCTCTTAGTATTTTTCCTAGAATCAGCATAAGTCAAAGTATTTTCTGTATTTTTTTTAGATTTTTATAAATTAGTTTGATATTTTTTATAATTTATTTTCATTAAAACAGTAATTAATTCATAATAAATAAAATAAAAGTCAAAAAAATATAATTCTTTTTTTTAAAATTTTCTTTTATCATTTAGGACCTAGGAAAAATAAATTTGCTTTCGTAGGGTTAAATTTGTAGGATTTAGTTTTTTAAAGAACGGGATTGAATCCCGTTCTCGTTTTTCTTTGTTTTTTCACTTTAAACACTTTCGTTTTTTTTGTTTAGTTTTTTTAGTTCTTGCATTTTAGTCACTTAAGGTTAATTAAAACTTAAAGAATCAATTTAGGATTTAATTTTGATAATTTAGTTTTTTTTTCTAGGTCGCGTTTTTAATGCCCGTTAACGTTTTAGGTTTTCAACTTAGATTGCTTTCGTTTTAGGGTTTCTTTTACTTGTTTTTGCATTTTTAATTGTAGAAATAAAAAATAATCAAATCTTTGATCATTCAAGCATAATTCATAAATCGATACTCGATTTTCAAATTCACGCCTCGTTGGGACATAACAACCCTGAAGATTTTTGATTTTACTTTGGATAAAAGTAATTTCTTTGAGTCTTTCGGAATACGTATACTATATATAGATTATAATTACCCCTAAAAGGTACATTATCATAATGGCGCCGTTGCCGGGGAGGCCGTGAGACGATTATCTGTAAACATAAGATTCACCCTTATAACATAAGATCCGGAGGTATGGTAAAATGAAAGAGAAATTTATTCATGTTTATTAGAGAGAAAAGATAAAAGATGGGAAGTTGTGTGTGTGCTAGAGAGAAAAGAAGGAAGACACACACACTCACACTTTACAAATGTGAACTTCTACCCCTCCATGGAAGTATGTATGGGGTATTTATAGTCCCGGGCTTGACTAGCTAAACTAACCCGACACGACTATAAATGATAAATGTAATTCCGGATTAGTCACCATATTTTAGGGCTAACAATCTTCCCCCAATATGTGAACATACGGAATTACTTACAATGTTCCTATCAGGTACAAATACAACATAAATAAAGTCTTCCAAAGCTGAAGATGTCTTCTGAGTACTCCTTGTCTTGAAACTTGTACTCCAGCTTGGATCTTCTGTGTCTTTACTTGTACAGGAACCATTGTAGTATGCATGAGTTGGATTAACTTCCCCCCAATTCATGCAGCATGTCTTGAAAAGCTTTCTTCATAGACTCCTTTTTGGCAAAGTTTTTGAATCAGCTTCCCCCCAAACCAACATCCCTATCTTGAGCAGATTCTAAAACATTAATGTAGCTTGAACAATCTTCTACTTGTCATTGACGTGCATAGCAGAATTTTGTAGAAGTCAAACCACACTAACGACCATTGCTTCTTATCATTAGGGCTTGGTGAATATTTGTTTGGGAGTGCATGCGAGAAATCAGCAACTGTTCTTCTCACGTTTGCAGAATACTTCACAAACCATTCTAAGTAAAGTAGTATACACTACTTCCCCCTGGAAGTTGACATGGTAACATCAAAGTCAATTAAGTCCCGGATGTACACATTTTCCCCCATGATGGTTGCGAACTCTCGGAAGCATCATTGTCGTGTACGTCTATATACTCGAGAAGTTCTTGTCATAAGCACAAATCTTGATATACAAAAGAATCATTACCCTCTTTGTTGGAAACACAAAAAGTGTCGGTCACTTCCAAGTTGTAACAGTCTTAGCTCGTAGTTTATGTAATGATTAGATTAGTAATCTAGTCCGGCCCAAGACCCATGGGAAGCCCATCATAACCCATGGGCCGGCCTTTAGGACCTATATAAACCCCTCTCCTAGCCTTGGAGAGGGTTGGTTGTTCTATTTTGTAACATTTCATCATAATACACTTCATCCATTTTCCATCCATTCTATCTCTAACATCACAACCCACATAACACTCTTGTTCTTGGTTTGATCATAAGATTACTAGAATTCTACAATTGGTATCAAGAGCCATGGAGTGGTGTGTTTAGTTTTTGTGTTTGATTTGTGTTCAAAAACCTTTACAAAGAGCAAAATAGTGATTCAAATTTTTTGGCTTAAAAACCTTAAAGTTTTAATTTTTATTGTTCCTATAGGGTTAGTAACACTAGTTGTACAAGAATGTTTTGCTAAAAACCATTAAAAATCGTGTCTTTTTGAGTTTTGAAGATTTGAGTTTCGTAGTAGTTGGGACCGAACGAGTTGGACCGAACAAGGAAACCGAACGAGTAAGCCGATCGAGATCACCGAACTAGAATAATCTAGTTTGAACCGAACGAGCGTTACTCAAGCAGGACCGAACGAGTTAACCTTTGTCGGCCGAACTAGCTTGAATCGAACAAGAGGAACCGATCTAGTAACAACGAGTAGGACCGAACTAGCAGGACCGAACGAGTAGGACCGAACTAGTTAAACTTTGACAATCGAACTAGTGACAACCGAACTAGCAGGACCGAACTAGTTAAAATTTTGTCAGCCGAACTAGTGAAACCAACTTAAGTTTAAACTTAACAACTCGTTTTTAAATTATACGGTTATTTCTTTGACTTGTAAAATCCCGTGAAACAAACACTTGTTTTCCCGGTTTTGTCAAGAATTGTAAAATCCCGTGTAGTTTCATTTCAAGACTCAATAATCACATAACCAAACACAATTTCTTTCTACCACCCGATCATCAAATCTGTAATCTTTGATACCATAATTGACGACTCTTGCTGATAAGTCCTTCATCTCGAGAGACAACAAACCACCGATGCTTGAAAAACACTTGTATGATTCATAAGGAAAAGCAGAAATGGAACGTAAATGATGATAGACCACATGGAAGAATGATTCTTGCTTCTGTTGAAAAAGGACCACTTGTTTGGCCTTCAATCACTGAGGATGGAGTAACAAGGCTTAAGGAATATGTTGAACTGACTCCAGCTGAAGCCATTCAAGCAGATTGTGACATCAAAGCAATAAACATCATTCTCCAAGGCCTTCCAACTGAAATCTATGCTCTTGTGAGTCAACATCGTGTGGCAAAAGATCTTTGGGAGAAGATTAAACTCCTAATGCAAGGAACGTCGTTAACAAAACAAGAACGTGAGTGCAAGCTGTATGATGAATTCGATAAATTTCACTTACAAGATAGGAGAGACGCACATGAGTATTACTTAAGGTTCACATCTGTTACCTCAATGATATGAACAGTTACAAGATGCCATTGTAGCAGTTTCATGTTAACAACACATACTTAAACACTCTTCCTGATGAATGGACAAATTTTGTTACTGAGTTAAATTGGTCAAAGACTTGCACACACAAATTGTTGATCAGCGTCATGCTTACCTGCAACACCATGAAATACTTGCAAATGAAGTCGTTTTGATGCTGAACCAACTCTGATCCTCTTCGCTTTAGGTTCATCTCAAAACCAATTAACTCAAAGCCACTATCATCTCATCTACACACTCACCCAAAGTCTCTATCTCAACTTCATGTTTCACCATATCAGTCTTCACAGTTTGTTCCACCGTATCAGACTCAACAATTCACAACCAATCAATCAACACCTCTTTCAATTACTTATCCATCAAATGAGTACCAATCCACCGTTCACCACAACGTTTATTCTTCACAACCATCAATCCCACAAGTGGAATATGCTCCCACAGCCTATCAACAGCAACAACCTGAATTTTCCCAATCAGACTCCGGTCTAGTTGTTCCAGTGTTTCAGAAAGGGGATGATCCAATTGATGCGATCAATCACATGATGTCGTTCTTAACTGCTGTTGTCACATCCCGGTATCCTACTACCAACAATCAGCTAAGAACTTCGTCAAACCCTCGTCAACAAGCTACCATCTATGATGGAAAGGTAACTGTGCAACCTGTTCAGGGGAGACAAACTACTTATGCTGCTGGAACAACGAGAAAATACACACCTGGTGCAAGTGGAAGCAACACGAGGAAACAACGGAACTGTCATCTGTATACAATTGCAAAGAGGGAGGGTCAATTGCCAAGCAGTGACTAAGCCCAAGAGAAATGATGAAACATGGTTTCAATGATAAAGTGATGCTGGTTCAAGCTCTAGCCGGGGACAAGCTTTAACAAGGAAGAAATAGCATATTTTGGCAGATCCAGGACTTCCTGACATCAAGACCTCTCAGGCCTCGTCAACACTCCACCAATGCTGCTTATCAAGTCTGATGATCTGGATGCCTATACTCTGATTGAGATGACTCAAAACTCAGCCAAGGATTGGCTCTCATGCGAATCTCTCCAAGAATGGCACAGATGCACTCACTGCGGGACACTAATCCCGATAATCCATGACCCTATGAATTATTTAATCAAGGTAAGCAGATAATGACGTCTCTGAACAAAATAAAAAAATTAAATAAAAATAATTAAAATAATTTATTAAATGAGTGAATCAGACAGAAACTGAAATAAACCTGTGATGCAATACATTACCTTATTCTCCTTTTTCTTAGTGAAACACAAACAGTGAAACTGTCCAGAATTCTAACTCTTCTGCTCAAACAAGATGTCCTGATATTATCTATGTTTGAACAATTAAGTACCCAAGTGACGCATTGCACCAATGTTAATAAAGCCTTGACTACCGAACTTGACAGATATAAAGAAGAGGTTAAAGATATGAAAGAAATGCAAAATGTTGAAAACAGTTTTTCAGGATCAAATGAACAGTAGGCCCGAGATTGTACTCTTAAGGAAACCTCTTTGAACAAGGCAATAAAATGATCTTGTAATGAAAACAGTTTTTGATCCAAAAAAGGTTTTAAAGATGGAAGAAAATAGAAATATTGATAGAGAAATTTGCTATTAGAAAAGAAAAATTAAGGCAACTTGATAATATTATTTCAAAAAGAGTCCAAATGCCAAACTGTTCAATGATGACTAAATCCAAAATTTGTTATGATCATTCCATGAACAAGCAATCGTTTGAAAACCTTTCTACGAAGAAAGTTCAGGAGTCAAAGCCAAAACTGTATGACAGGAGATGCCTTCTTTAAAATGATACTGTTTTGTGATCCTCGATTCTATGAAACATTAATAGCTGTTGTGAGAGAGTCGCTCAAAAATCTTTTAAAAGAACAAGATCCATTTGGTTAAAACATAGAGTGAAACACGAAACCCATTATTATGCTATTCTAATAACGATAAAACAAACGATTTGTTCGACAATCTGATTATAGTAGCGAACAAGCCTAGTGGAAAGCGGACTTCGGATCCCAGCTTTAGACCCATCTCATTCTTCAAACAACCACAAAGTTGGAGTCAAAAGGAACTTCCAAAAGCAAGTATGGTGTATACTAGCTGAAAGAGCTCAAACGCTATCTTACTGGCTTTGATCTGGTTATCAAAGAAAGAACCACTGCCACAACTATCACTGAGGGCACGTGGGGGTTTGAACATACAAAGGCTTGTTTTCGAGATGAAATCATTCCGTTTATAAAAGAATTAAAAGATATCTTCAATAACTTCAATCAATACTTGGTTGAAGAACTTGCTGATGTCCAAAAAGTCTTTTATCAAATGGAACAGGCTGTCGAACAACATCGCTTGGAGTCCAGAACTTTCGAAGTTAAAATAAATCAAGTTTTGAGTGAAAATGAACGACTCTTGGCACAAGCCATTAATAGTGATATTGTAAAAACTGTTGTGAATTTGTCTGTGAATGAAGGTTGTGAAACTGTGAATGAATGTCAAAAGTGTCTCGAACTCAAGACTGAGCCTCTCAACAAAAAGGATTTTGTTGATAAAGAAACTTACGATAAACTTTGTAAGAGTTTTACGACTCTTGAAAAACATTGCATCACTTTGGAAGCTGATTCTCAACTTAATCAAGAAATTTTTTAACTAGAAAACAGTGTTTTAAATCAAAATGCTCCAAGTGTTTCTCCAGTTGTTTTGAATTAAGAGAATTGAGGAGCTCAGTCACAAGCAAAAGACACAGTCATTGTCAAGTGAAACGAGCAAATTAAAGACTTAAAAGGAAATGTGGATGATAGTAAAGTCAAAATGGACATGGATGAAATTGAGACTCTTAACATTGAATTGGAACATAGAGTGACAAAACTTGTTGCTGAGAATGAGCATTTGAAACAGACTTATAAGCAACTTTATGACTCGATTAAACCAAAACGTGTTCAATCAAAAGAACAATGTGATGCATTAATCAAACAAGTCAATATAAAGTCTGGGGAAATTTCTGATTTAAATGCAAAACTTCAGGAACAAGGTTTGGTCATAGCAGCCTTAAAAAATGAGTTAAGAAAACTTAAAGGAAAAGCTGTAGATAAGGAGGCTATTGAGACCCACTCTGTTGATCCAAATATGTCTAAGGATAATATGGAACCTATCACGCCCAAATTGTTGAATAAAAGGACTGCTCACTCCTCATATATTAAACACACTCAGGAAGAAGCTTGGTCCTTAGGGAGATAGTCAACATGAAAAAGGCTAACTATCCTCAATATCACTTTTTAGAGTCTGCCTTTAGTAAATACCTAAGACATCCAGGATTTGCTTTCACACATAAGTAGATCATGCCCTAGCATCAACAATTGTGGTCCTCAATTAATTGAGGTCACACCGAGGAAAAAGGACAAGAAAGTTAGGTTTCCTGAATCACTCACATCCACAGAAAACACAAAACCAGACTCGACTTCAAACATAGTTTCTAACAAGCGTGTGTTGTATTCTACAGGAGTAAGACTTTCTACTAGTGCTAGCGGATCACAGCCTTCAGGCAATACCAGGAATGATGGGATTCTGCAAACACCAAGTAGTAATTCGAAGAATAAAGTAGAAGCTCACCCTAGGAACGTTAAATCTAGTTTGAATAAAAGAAATGGTACTGTTAAAGTTAATGGATTTACGGTTGTGCAGAATCTCAAGAAACAAGATAATTCTAATTATGTCTGTATTAACCGTGATGATTGCATGTCTTCTAATAATTTATGTGTTTCTAATTCTATGAATGATGTGAAATTTCGTACTAAACCTAAGAAGAATAAATCAAAGAAAGATATTTGGAAACCAACAGGAAAGGTGTTCACTCAGATAGGATATATTTGGAAACCTACCGGTCGGACCTTCACTATTATAGGAAATGCGTACCCTTTAACTAGGATTACCACTACTAATGAAGTGCTTTCTAGGAAACCAA